>JAZHYW010000522.1:0-123550 GCA_037355805.1 Ixodes ricinus
AATGGGTCTCGTTGACACGAAATACCGTAACACCTAAACAAGTACGGCCAGGATGCGCATATGCACTGCGGACGCAAAGAACGCTTGGCGGCTTGGCCGTCTGCTTACGCGGCGCTTTGCGGCTTTCGCGGTTAAGGCCGGTCTAAACCAGCTCCCAAAACGCCTCCCGGAAAAATATATTAAACAGGGTAAACAGGGTGACGCCACCTGTGACGTCAAAGGCAACGTTTTCGTGGTCCCACAATGATGGCTAAGAATTCAATATATTCATGTCAGCCGGACGAGGCCGGAGAACATCGGATTTCCGCAGTAGCTTATCAGGGAAAGGCGGTCCACCCTCCTCGCCTTCCTCGTAAGCCTTGCACTGAAATCTGTGGGAAGGGGGGGGGGGGACTGCGCCTGTCCCTTCTTCGGGATCCTGCCTCACGAAAAGGGATGCTTAAGAAGCAGTTGCGTTTCCTGTATTCTACGCCTCGAAGCCACTCAAAATCACGCAAAAGACGGCTTTCTCTCTCTCTCCCCGCCCGCAGAGACCACTGTGCGCTTTTCCTTATTCCGCCAAATCCTCCTCCGCTACCGTCCGTGGTCGGTGCGATAAATTTTAGCATGTTTCATACCTCTGTCAGACGGGCAGCTCAAGGGACGTTTACGCCAAAGGACTAAATGATTTTCAAATGACCTTTAAGTTCTGCCGTGCCAGACAGCGCAAGTAAATGTCATTCAGACGATGCTCACAGCAATTGAAGTCTCGTATCTCCTTCAAACGCCTAAATCACGGTCACGACAGAAAAATATTTCTTTGGTAATATAAATGTTTTTCTCAAGTGTTTCATTAAGCAAACAAAATGTTGAAAATACAAAATGACCAGTTCAGTTGAGTGATTGCAACAAAGGCCACTTTAGAGCAAGGTGTTTTTTTTGGCGATTGGCGGCAACCCTGAGTGTCTCCCGCTCATTCAGGCCCAACGTTGCTCAGTGCTCCAGCTCCTTTCCACGCTTCTGCTACGCTTTTACCTTGTTCGGTTCAGCGTCGTGCTCGCGCCTGAGTTGCTTCGCACGCGTAGGGGTCCTCCAGCCGATCCTCCCAAAAAGCGCTACTAACGCCCAGGCTGCCTCAATGCTCCAATGGAGGCGCGGCGATACCTTTCTAATTGTGCATGCGAGACCTTGTCAAAGGCCTTCGCAAAATCTAAAAGAAATAACGTCAATCTGACAGCCTTTATTTATACAGAAGTAAAATCATGTGTCATTTCCACAACTGACGTGATTGTGGAATACGCACGCACTGAGACCATGTTGCCTTTAGGTTACAATTGTATTCTCTTCGAGAAACTCAAACATATGGGTGTGAATATTATGCTCGAGTAGATTGCATGACGTTAAGTAAGCGAAATTGGTCTATAGTTGGCAACGAAATGTTTATTTTCAGATTTATGTCACTGTCCAATTTGGACGTTTTCCAGTCCTCAGGAGAAAGCACTCCCACACAAAGATTTTTAATATATAATAAATAAAAACTTAGATACCATTCTGCGGCTACCACCTGAAAAATGTATTAGGCAAGCGATCAGGTACCATAGACTTAATTTCGTTTAGATTTAGTTACATATTCAAATCCCACTCTCACTCAATACTTGATCTGAAATATTAGGCGGAGCTTTCATGCATTTTACAACCTGGCACTTTCCCATTATCACTTGTAAAGAGAGACTTAAAATGATCGTCGAACGAATTTGCAATTGCAACATCATCGCTCATAACAGAGTTACTTGAAAAGTAAATGTATTAGTGATAGGAGAAAACGGCTTAATGTGTCTCGAAAACGTTTACGGAGTGAGTTTTAATGAATTCGCATAAAGTGCTAACATTGTAATACTTGTACTCGTCTCAGTATATTTCAGTTTTTAATATGTCCGACAATCTCAATATTTTGCGCTTCATCGCAGAGAGACCATTCTTTCGATACCACATTTCTTGCTCGAGACAATTCGATGCTTCAAATGTATTGAGTCACGTGATATCAAAGGATTTCAGAAAGGTTAGTCATTCAAGTTTTACTAGGAACTGCTGCGTAATATACAGTTCTGAATAAGTTTCTTTTTTAAATAAAACCACATTGTATTGGTATTACGACCATCAAATAAAGAAAAAGTTATGAAATTTATTACACTCAACATTTAACAAGTCAACGATAGAAACGTCATCCGCTTGTGCGAAATCTAACTTCAATAGGCTCCATCATTTTTGTTTGCCTATTTATGCTAAATATTGACAAAAAGCACGGCTTTATGGATCTGAAATGCCATCAGCAACTTCATACTCGTAATTGTTTTTAACTTCGCCATTCACAGACGCGATGTAAAATTGATTTGGAATAACCCTGTACTCTCGTCAACTCATAATTACGACTCGGTAAATGGTTGTGATTGCTGTATACTGCCCCAGCCAACGAAAAATTAGGTCAATCAATATTGGGCAAGTTAAAATCTACCCACAAAGGACTTATGTGTTTAAATGTGCATGCCATGTTAAATAATATTAAGGTTCTCTAGGACCGAGAGTGGTGAATTTGGAGGTCTATAGACCTGCCCAAGAAATACAAATTGTTATGAACATAGACTGCACAAAGATGGCTTCCCACACGTCCAGGAATATCATCCGATTCTCAAAAGCTTATTATCTTTGTCAAAAAAGACTCCAACTCCCCCTCCTCTTGACTTTATGTCATTTCAAAAACGTTATACTTCTGCAGGATAAATTCACTGTCAAACGTATCTTCACTCCATACCACGTTTTGAGTTCAAACTACAATTTTTCGACGATATAATAAAATTAGGTGCTCAAGCTCTAGCTCCTACTTGACTACACTGCGACGGTTGAAATTTAAAATTTTGAAAACTTATGACCTAGAGGTCCACTATAGTCAAGTGCTGAGTGGCGTTTTTCTTGCTCAACCAATCAAGCAGTTGACACGTCCCTTCTACACGCCTGTCTGTTTACCACGAGCCTTATGGTAGACCAATTTAGATTTTTTCGCTATTTACTCTCGGTTTGCAGCAGTACTGTACCAAAGATGGTAAGGAATTCCCACGAACCGCAAGCGAAAAGTCATCTGTCCGAAGTTTTTTTTTGACCCTTCAGTCTATGGCAGTGTTTCAATACGAGATAACGTTTCTCGATAATCGATAAGCTTCGAAGATGACAGGCCTAAGCCTTATCGGCAACCACGATTCTTCCTAATCGGTTGCAACGTTCGACCGCTGTTACCGAAATTCCAAGCCCTATCTCCCAAACACGCCCATTAATCAGTTGGTCGAGCGGAGGCTATCTCAAGATTCCCCTAGGAGTTCCGGTCTCGGTTTCCTAGGTTTGTGAATTTTACCTCGCGAAAAAATGTTTTCCAATTAAGAAGCATGTTTCCTCGCACCTGTCCACCTTCTCTTGTAACTCATTGACATGTTCCTGGAGAAGATTCCAATGTATTCTAAACAACTTTCAAACGACGACATTACTGTTCCACGCTTGTCTGAGCAACCTTAATCTCCTGTATACTCACTTAGCACCGAGACAATCACACATACTCCATGCAAAGTACAAACCAACACTCTCACTCGCCCCGCTAATGCTCTACAACTTCCCAGGTGGCGGGGGGACAGCTCACTGTCCCAACTGCCCGGAGGTCAGGGCTGACACAGAGCACACTTACTCTGCGCCTGTAACACTGCGCTCAACTCTCCCTACTTCCCGTACCCATCCCCTCCCTCCTGGAATGCTTGGCTCAGCTCGGTCTCCTGCGTACCTCTAATGGGCCCTGGCGGAGCAAGCGCTCCTTTTTCACAAGGCTGTAGTTTTGCCTTTTAATAAAGCTGTTCGCCTCATCCTCCTCCTGTATACTTTGTGCAATTTCTTTCTAACCTGTAATAAGCTGTAAAATTAGGCATCCTATCAGATGGGTCAGGTCTGACTCAACATCTGGGCCAGGGTTTGATATAACATCACCACAAAGTTCTAATTGGTTTAGAAAACCCTTCACACATTCCATCAACAACTGTTTACATCTCTGTGGGCAAGGCAGCAGCATGAGACGGACCATTGCTACAATACTTCCAAGCAGGATACGCAGGACCAACCTGTATAGCAAAGAAGACCTGCTTATTATACGGGCTACTGCCACGTTGCTCGTTGAAAAAACCACGACGTTTGTGCCGCCTTTCTTGCAACCGCTTGATCCGAATATGACGTCACCGCTGTTGAGTGGCGCTGCGGGAGGTCGAGGAAAAGGCTCGCGTTGATCACATGATCCGTGATAATCGGCTGTTTAGCAGAATCATTCTGGAGAACGATGGCCGATAGTGATACAGATGCAGCGAAGCAGGCTCCGCCGTCCGCCGCGTGCGCTCCGATAACACAGCCCAGGATCAGTATAGCAAAAAAGTCGTGCGTGCTTAGCATCTTTGACGGGGGTACAGCCACGTTGCCTACACATCACCGCGCAAATGCTACATTTATCTCATATATAGGTAATTGGAATATTTTGAGCACGACAATAGTCCGGAATGCTTTTGCGGCGCGGTCTCTGCACCGGGGTTTCCTTCTCATTCTGGGCGGGGGGGGGGAGGGCGTCTCCTCCACCTTGGATACCGATGCTGCGGCAAGCTTTCTCTGTTAGTGGAACAAGGAGGAGACCTTGTGTTTGTAACATACGTCCTTTGAACCGGGCGGTTCAGTTGACGACTCGTCACCATCGGACGGTTGTCCTGAGTCTATCACCTCCCTGAAGCTGCTTGCTCATGCCGGGAACTCGGTACGGTGTCCACGTTCGCCGATTCCGACGCTTGACTAGGGGGCCTCGCTTCATGTTATTGTGACTGTGGTCGTGACGACGGTAGTTCTGGGTGTGCCACCCTCAGACGAATGTGGCTTTGATGCCGCTTCCCTTCCATGCTTCCGTTTGGTGTAGTCACTTTCAACACACAGGGCACTGGTCCCGACTGTGACGTCACGGTCGTCTCCAACCATCTTGGCCCTTCTCCAAAGTTCCTCACAAACACTTTCGTTCTGGTATTAGCGTCCAAACACTGCTGCCGAAGTATTTCAGCGCGCTTACGTAGCCGAGTGGGCATCGCGCTGGGTTCACACTCGGGTGCTAGGGTTCGCACCGACGCGTAATGCCTGTATTCTTACATTTGTAAGTACAAGATTGGAGGATGGATGGGGAACACGTCTAGCTTGTTCGTGTTCAGAATGCATAGTTCGATAAGGATAGAGGCAGAATATTCTGCCTCCCATGGTGGACTTAAAGGAAGCTACGCCGCGCCGTACAAGGCAGCCTTTACTTAATTGCTTCACGCATATTGTCTCGAATACGGCTGATATTTCATTCTAACCGGTCACCAGATTTTCAACGTTGGACGCATGGCCATAACCATGGCTCCTTCAACACCTCTTCCAGGAAAGGGGGCCTTCTTTCAAGCTGTGATCTTATGCCGCATAAAAAAAAACTTACGTAATAAAAAGAGAGATGAGATTTAATCGAAAAAAGCTCCATCGAAAGAAACGTGTGCCTTCAATTAAAAAACAAATCCCCCTCCTACGTTTTCGACGGAAAAGCGACCTTTTTGAAGTTACAATTTTCTGTAGTGTATTCTTAGAAGCGTGCCTATGTCAAAGAAGTGCAAAATATGTCTGCCGATGAAAATATTGGGTTAAACATTATTTTTCACTGTAGGTTTTTTCTTGTGACTTTCGAGTCGTAAACCTTCACTCAAGCAGAATTACTTTCGACAATCCAGTGATATTTTACAGGGATAGCGAAATTGGATTACTAGGCTCTTCATTTGTGTTGAGACCAATGAATTGTTTTCCTTAATCCTAATTCCTTCAGTAATGTCATTGACATTAAAATGGTTTTAATTACAAAAAAGAAAAAAAGGATTTCTGCACTTATAGTTTCTTTCGTGTCTGATCAAACAACCACAGAGACGAAGGCACAATGAGCGAGGACGGTCGGATCACGTTTGTGGGCCGCATCAAGGAGATGATCAACTACAGGGGTTTGAAAGTGCCGCCACTCGAGGTCGAGAATGTCCTCAACACTCACCCTGACGTGAAGGAGGCGCAGGTAAGTTCATCTCAAGTACGACAGATTATGCCAGACTCGTATCCGTAGGCATATTACCTGCAAGCAACGGGTTGCTTTTCAAGAGTGGGCCTCGGCATGTTTTTCATTATATGATAAGAAAACCTGTAACATCTTCGAGTTACATTAAGAACTCGTGAGAGGTAACCGTATTTAACCGATTGTTAGATTTCCATGCAAACTTGCGCGTAATTTAATGAATACACTAACAGGCTCAGATACCTTCCTCAGAGTCCCGTTCACTTCTTGTACGTTGCGGTGATGATGACGAGAAACTCCAGAAAGGCGGACTGCGTGACGGACTGAACTTTGTCCTGTGTGGAATACTTTTAAATTTTTTGTTAAAATGTGCATTTATTCGCGGATAGTTCCAGTAAGCAGGTGAGACCGGTAGATAGAGCATTGTACCATTCTCCTTCCAAACAAACTTATCCAGCTCAACTCAGTATGTCTCCCTGGAAAATTAAGCTTGCTTTTTTAACATATACAAATATAGGTTACCTTCCGTAACACCACAACCCATCACCAACTTTTTCGCTTAATATGATCGATATCAATCGGTTCAAAGGCATAAAAAGCAATCACGTCGGCCAGAATTATTCTTTTTCGGCACCGGGAATAAGACAGAGAGGACGACACCGAAGACGGAGAGGACCGAGAATGCCCGTCAACGTTAGCAAGATGAGCTCCCACGTGATTTAGGACTGCCAGGGTCTCCATCCTCATAGGGGTAAGGCCCTAGGCAGGTTCCCACCCTCGACCAGACCCACCAAGTAAGAGGAAAAGATTTATCCCAGGGGGACTCCAAACCATCGGAAGGCCATTTAAGATTCAATTCTCAAGTACATTCGGGGAGCGAAGCACCGAAGTTTCATTTAAAGCCATCTCATTTAACCCCTTCAAAGCCTACATCACTCTTCCCTTCCCTCCTTAGTACCGTAGCGCGTCTTAAGTACGAGGTTGTGCCGAAAAGGTTAATAAAAACTGGGTTACAATAAAAACAAAAGAATACGAATAAGAACCAACGCAAACATGTCGACAAATGTACGTATATTTCACCGACTTGCCGTGTCAATGGTCCTCATCAACTCCGATTTCGAACTTTGCATTCTCATGTGCTGCATTATCGCACCGAAAGGTAATACAAAATTTGACATATATCCAACAGCTGTCCAGTTTGGAATTGAGAAGCTAAGCGTGCGTACGCTTTGTTCCTGCACTTAAATCAGGGGTTAATTGGGGCGGGATACTGGAGATTAACACCAAAGGGAAAATCCCTGTACAAAGGACAAAGTACAGTCGCCGGCCATATGAGCTCCCCCGGCCGAACGCCGACCACAGCAGCGAAAATCCCGCAAGCGACGCGTCGAACATTGCCTCGTTTTGGGAGCCCGACTATTGGGATCAAACTATTTCGTTATCAAAGGGGTGGACGCATGGCTTTTATGGGGACTCCAGCCTTTAGAGGTGTGAATCTCAAAAGCATGGCCGATTAGAATTGCCGCCTTCGGGTGTTGGCCCTAAGTGTTCGGAGATGATGATATAACTGCTGATAACCTGAAGCTTGCTTTGGGCGTAGATAAATCAGCAGTGTTTGATCGATGCTTACAAATGTAAAAACCTTATGTTTGATATGATATTAGGCATGACAGCAATGATCCCTCGGCAAGCGAGAAGTGTCCGACCAGGAAGCCATCTGCAAAGTCATCGTGTAGAGAATTACCCTTGGCGAAGCGACACGCTACTGAGCGCAGAACAGTAGAGTCTCTTCGATAACACGCGTTAATAAATATTTCCTGAATCCTTTTTCTGCTTCAACACGAATCTTTTTTTTGTTATCTATAGTATATCCTTATAGATTAAATATTTTTTTCAAAATCGCTTGTCATTGCTTTGTCTAGGATTAAGAAAGATTGTAAGAAATCTTGTGCATAAGATTACTTTTAGGGTATTAAATATTTAAAATGACTAATCGGTTTTTGCAAATAAAAAGCTAGCATTTAGCACGTCAGAGATATTATGCAGTGAAGAATTTCCATAAGCCGTCTGTGTTTGCCTACAACCACTAGCGAGATTGTAATCGGCCGTGTTTCAGATTCACGTTCCAAAAAGCAGAATGCTAATAAACTTCCTGCGTCCACGCCTTCGATAACGGAATGGTTTGGCCCCAATAGCCCGGCTCCCAGAACGCGGCAACGCTCGACGCGCCGTATGCGGGATAATCGCTGCTCCGGTCGGCGTTCGGCCGATTCATATGGCCGGCGACTGTGCACGAGAATATCACTTACGGAATAAAAATGCTTAGGCGGATGTTCTGGTAAATATACTAAACTCGAAACACGCTACACCAGTAAAGATGACATAACTACACTCTTAATCTGGGGCAGGCCAACGTCACGCCCATAGCCGTGACGTTCAACATTTTCAGGACTTAGCCGCGAACTGATCCGGCCCCGTCAAAGTTGCCGCGTACAACGTCACGGCTGCTGTTCGCCACCTCCCTCTTTGATGGTGCAAATGGCTATATAGGTGGCTCCGTAGGCGGCCCTGTAATTTTTGGTGGCCCGTTTGTGCAGGGCCAGCAAAAACGGGCCGGCTATGCGCTTAATAGCGGGAAAAAAGACACTGCTCTCCGCTAGATGGCGGCAGTTGAGGCCACCCAGCGTGCCCCGCGGGCGCAGCCAGCGCACTTTCTCTTCTCGTTGTGCAAAGACGACGAATTTTGGACGTACGAATTACGAATCTAATCGGAAGCATCTGCGGGTGACGTTTGTTTTCTTATCATGGTGATGGAAGCCTATGTTAGAGTGTGCGCCGAAGCCGCGGGACAGTAAGTTAGTTCTTCAGGATTCTCACGCCGAAGGATATCAAAGGCGGGCGGTGTAACCAGGACGGAACATGTGGATTCGATGGCTTCACACGGCCCGCTGATCTGGCGGCACGACCAGCACGATCACCACTTCTGCTGGGCCAACTTGGCTGGTGCTGTTACTGCGGGTACAGTCCTCTTCAGCACAACCGACTGGGTAATTATGTAGCTCACTGGCTAATAACGGAATAGAGTCAAGTGTTGAAAGAGTTCCAAACTAGTAACTTTTGTTCTCGTTAACAGAGGACATCTTGGACCCTCTCCTGGATGATACAGAAATCTGTACACAATAATTTTTGTATTCTAAGAAGCGCGTTTGAAATCACCTCTTTTCATATTATTGGGATACCGGCTGGCGTCGCCGGTGGAAAGCGGAAAACCGGTTTACTTCATTTTACCTTAGCATGGACTTACACAACGGCTACAAGCGCGGACTCTTCGCGTCTGACGTCGGCTCGGATGCGCACAGGCACTCGTGGAGGGTGACAATTTTTAAAGTTCTCGGGTCACAGTCGCAGCCCTTACGGTTTGCCTATGGTAAGCTGAGGCAGATAAAGCTAGCCGGTTATGCCTCAATGGTGGCCACCAGCATTTTCCAGCGACAAGGTGTAAATAGTTTATAGGGCGGTGCTTTTTCTTGCCGAAGTGTCCGCCGATAGAGCACGGCGTATACGGCGCACTCATCAGCTTGCCGTCCGAGGTATGTAGTCGTGCGTCTCGGCCGGCGTCGACGATCGCGTTGAGCAAAGGAGGACGGCCACACAAGGAACATCTATACTAAAATTGATGATGAATGTAATATCTACAATACACTAAGTTTGTCCTTGTGCGTGCACCCTTCCTTGCTCACGCGACCGTCCACGTTGGCCGAAACGTTCTTTTTGTGTGAATGAGCCTTCAGGGGAGGCTCGCGTCCCTGCGCTAGACGTCCAAGTGTGACATGTGAGGACAGTCTCCGCCACCGCGTCGCAGCCTACAAAGTACCGCTGTCCGCAATGAAGGGGTGCCACACTGATTACTTTAAAGCATGTTGAGCTTTAATCGGTACACGCTCGGAAGCGAGAAAGACAGGCAGGCGTTCTACGCACGCCCGAGCAAAGAGAATATACTCGGGTGTCTGTGTCTCGGATGGCTTCTTCCAGCAGTCGCTGTCCCCCATCTTAAGCAGAAATCTTACCAATTTTTTATAAGTTTAGTGATCATGATGTAACGAAGTATACATGTTAGATCTTATTTCAGGCACAAAGTTGGCGTCGAATTTGGATTATTTATAAAGAAAATATTTGTGTTGGTGCAACTGCGCGAACCGCAAGTTGCACACATTTCTGTCCTCATGTTATTAGAAATTGAAACGTCTAAGGCGGAAACTAACCTTTTCCCACTTATTGGAGGTGGCATGCCTGACTCCTTTCCATTTCCCTACATCTAAAGTAATGCAGTATAACTCTTTGGTGACACTCTAAAATAAGCTTTATTAGGCTAACTGAATTTAGCAAATGTATTGTATTAAACAATATTTTTGAACAAAGTCAAACCATCTGTATTACAACATTTGACTCAGTATAGCAAGGTGTTTACCCTGACCTGACCATACATTTAAATTTAGTAATTACAGAAAGTTAATTATTCAAAACCTTTGACACCATAATTATCCGAACGTCAAATTTTATTAATTTTCATATTAAACAAAAATAGCTGTTTATATGCGACGTGTAGTTTTTGAGCAAACGATTTAATCGGTGTTTCTTAACACAGCCTGTATGATATAGCCATGAACTTGTAGATCCTGATAAGTGGACAGCCGCAGCTCCCTTCCTGGTGGCGTCGAAATTTACTGTTTTGTTCCCATTCTGCAAACTGCCACCAAAGCTTCTATTCATATGACATCAGACTGCTTTTTAATGTTCAGTAACTAAACACAAGCATGGCCGCCGAGAGCAAATGTGGCTATCTAATTGGCGAATTTGTTTTCGCTTATTTTGTTTTCTGCAGAGCTCACGAATAAACGTTTTGTTAGCGGCCATGTTTGTGGCCGATGACTCAACATCTGTATAGACTCTAACATCCAGCAAGCTACTTTCGTAAAAAAACCAGCTGTTTGCTAAATTTTAAAACGTAATTAAGATACAAGACATGTTGCTCTCTCCTTATTCTCTTATAATGAAGTGCTGAAAATTCTTAATCGCAGCGGCATCATGCCTTGACGACAGAGGCAACTGGCCTAAGGACGTGCCGCGGACACCCGTCTTGTAGCACGAAGCTCCGGCAGACTGCAACACAGTTGGCTCGGAGAGCGCACCTGCAACTGCGGCGGGTCCTAGTTCACCAAGTGTGTCAAGTGAAAGCAACGGCCATGCTTCCACCGATGTTTCAGCAAGTGACACAAGTTTTCATATACTTTTCTATTTTATTGTTTGAATGTGGTATTTATTGCAACAAAGCACCACCTGTATCTTCAGCTCTGCATCTAATTTAAACAAATAAATGGATTGTGTACCTGCGGACCCACTGTTCTTTCAAATGTTTAGAATCCATCGGCCTTGCCCTTGAAACAATTCCTGTATATTTACTTTCCCCTAGAGCACTCGGGAAGTGAATCGCTAAAGTATACAAATTGAGCTTGGTAATGATTTTCCAATATATTTTGCGACTCGAAAATAAAGTTGCGACGTGACTATGTGCATGACGTCTCACAAGAAGACGTCAGGCTCAGTACCACGTCACAGCTTCATTTTTACGGTGAAATTTTCCTGTACTTCTCATTCGCCTGGCTTTCTTCGTGCATCACAGTCCTTGACCCTCCGAGATACTCTGCGGACAAGTAGTCGACAGGACATATTTTATAGCCAGCAGAAAACGGGCCATCTAGTACACAGGCCAGCTAGAAAACGGGCCACCTAGAAAACGGGCCACCTAGTACACAGGCCAGCTAGAAAACGGGCCAGCTAAAAAACGGGCCGGCAAGATCCAACTTGTCACGGCAAATTTTGGGGCCACCTAAAAGGGACGGCAAACGGGCTGGCAATTTTAGGTGGCTCCAAGAATTTGCCGTGACAAGTTGGATCTTATCTGTCACGGCTATAGGTGGCTCCTAGGTGGCCCCAGATTAATAGTGTACACTCTTAATCTGGGGCCACCTAGAGAGCCACCTATAGCCGTGACAAATGAGATCCAACTTGTCACGGCAAATTTCGGGGCCACCTAAAATTGCCAGCCCGTTTGCCGTCCCTTTTTAGGTGGCCCCAAAATTTGCCGTGACAAGTTGGATCTTGCCGGCCCGTTTTTTAGCTGGCCCGTTTTCTAGCTGGCCTGTGTACTAGGTGGCCCGTTTTCTAGCTGGCCTGTTTTCTAGCTGGCCTGTTTTCTATGTGGCCCGTTTTCTGCTGGCTATAAAAATGTGCCGTCGTCCACTCCCCGCAGAGTATCTCGGAGGGTCCAGGACTGTGATGCACGAAGAAAGCCAGGCAAATGAGAAGTACAGGAAAATTTCACCGTAAAAATGAAGCTGTGACGTGGCACTGAGCCTGACGTCTTCTTGTAAGACGTCATGCACATAGTCACGTCGCAACTTTATTTTGAGTCGCAAAATATATTGGAAAATTATTACCAAGCTCAATTTGTATACTTTAGCGATTCACTTCCCGAGTGCTCTAGGGGAAAGCAAATATACAGGAATTGTTTCAAGGGCAAGGCCGATGGTTTCTAAACATTTAAAAGAACAGTGGGTCCGCAGGTAAACAATCCATTTATTTGTTTAAATTAGATGCAGAGCTGAAGATACAGGTGGTGCTTTGTTGTAATAAATACCACATTCAAACAATAAAATAGAAAAGTATATGAAAACTTGTGTCACTTGCTGAAATATTGGTGGAAGCATGGCCGCTGCTTTCAGTTGACACACTTGGTGAACTAGGACCCGCCGCAGTTGCAGGTGCGCTCTCCGAGCCAACTGTGTTGCAGTCTGCCGGAGCTTCGTGCCACAAGACGGGTGTCCGCGGCACGTCCGAAGGCCATTTGCCTCTGTCATCAAGGCATGATGCCGCTGCGATTAAGAATTTTCAGCATTTCATTATAAGTTAATAGGGAAGAGAGAACATGTCTTTTATCTTAATTACGTTCTAAAATTTAGCAAACAGCTGGTTTTTTAGAAAGTAGCTTGCTGGATGTTAGAGTCTATACAAATGTTGAGTCATCGGCCACAAACATGGCCGCTAACAAAACGTTTATTCGTGAGCTCTGCGGAAAACAAAATAAGCGAAAACAAATTCGCCAATTAGATAACCGCATTTGCTCTCGGCGGCCATGCTTATGTTTAGTTACTGGACATTAAAAAGCAGTCTGACGTCATATGAATAGAGCTTTGGTGGCAGTTTGCAGAGTGGGAACAAACCAGTAAATTTCGACGCCACCAGGAAGGGGAGCTGAGGCTGTCCACTTGCCAGGATCTACAGGTTCATGGTTATATCATACAGGCTGCGTCATGAAACACCGACTAAATCGTTTGCTCAAAAACTACACGTCGCACATAAACAGCTATTTTTGTTTAATATAAAAATTCATAACATTTGACGTTTGGATAATTATGGTGTCAAAGATTTTGAATAATTAACTTTCTGTAATTACTAAATTTAAAAGTATGGTCACGTCAGGGTAAACACCTTGCTAAACTGCGTCAAATATTGTAAAATAAATAGTTCGACTTTCTTCAAAAATATTGTTTAATACAATACATTTCCTAAATTCAGTTAGCCTAATAAAAGCTTATTCTTAGAGTGTCACCAAACGTTATACTGCATTACTTAAGATGTAGGGAAATGGAAAGGAGTCAGGCATGCTACCTCCGATAAGTTGGAAAAGGTTAGTTTCCGCCTTAGACGTTTCAATTTCTAATAACATGAGGACAAAAATGTGTGCAACTTGCGGTTCGCGCAGTTGCACCACCACAAATCTTTATTTTTTTTATAAATAATCCAAATTCGACTCCAACTTTGTGCCTGAAATAAGATCTAACATGTATACTTCGTTACATCATGAGCACAAACTTATAAAAAATTGGTAAGATTTCTGCGTAAGATGGGGGACAGCGACAGCTGGAAAGAAGCCATCCGAGACACAGACACCCGAGTATATTCTCTTTGCTCGGGCGTGCGTAGAACGCCTGCCTGTCTTTCTCGCTTCCGAGCGCGTACCGATTAAAGCTCAACATGCTTTAAAGCAATCAGTGTGGCACCCCTTCACTGCGGACAGCGGTACGTCGTAGGCTGCGACGCGGTGGGCGGAGACTGTCCTCACATGTCACGCTTTGACGTCTAGCGCAGGGACGCGAGTCTCCCCTGAAGGCTCATTCACACAGAAAGAACGTTTCGGCCGACGTCGACGGTCGCGTGAGCAAAGAAGGGTGCACGCACAAGGACAAACTTAGTGTATTCTAGATGTTACATTCATCATCAATTTTAGTATAAATGTTCCTTGTGTGGCCGTCCTCCTTTGCTCAACGCGATCGTCGACGCCGGCCGAGACGCACGACTATATACCTCGGACGGCAAGCTGATGAGTGCGCCGTATACGCCGTGCTCTATCGGCGGACACTTCGGCAAGAAAAAGCACCCCCCTATAAACTATTTACACCTTGTCGCTGGAAAATGCTGGTGGCCACCGTTGAGGAATAACCGGCTATAGCTTTATCTGCCTCAGCTTACCATAGGCAAACCTTAAGGGCTGCGACTGTGACCCGAGAACTTTAAAAATTGTCACCCTCCACGAGTGCTTGTGCGCATCCGAGCCGACGTCAGACGCGAAGAGTCCGCGCTTGTAGCCGTTGTGGTAAGTCCATGCTAAGGTGAAATGAAGTAAACCTGTTTTCCGCTTTCCACCGGCGACGCCAGCCGGTATCCGAATAATATGAAAAGAGGTGATTTCAAACGTGCTTCTTAGAATACAAAAATATGGTGTATAGATACGTGTATCATCCAGGAGAGGGTCCAAGAAGTCTTCTGTTAACGAGAACAAAAGCTACCAGTTAGGAACTCTTTCAACACTTGACTCTATTCCGTTATTAGCCAGTGAGCTACATAGTTACCCAGTCGGTTATGCTGAAGAGGACTGTGCCCGCAGTAATAGCACCAGCCAGGTTGGCCCGAAAGTAGTGATCGTGCTGGTCGTGCCGCCAGATCAGCAGACCGTGTGAAGCCATCGAATTCACATGTTCCGTCATGGTTACATCGCCTGCCTTTGATATCCTTCGACGTGAGCATCCTGAAGAACCAACTCACTGTCCCGCGGCTTCGGCGCAGTCTCTAACATAGGCTTCCATCACCATGATAAGAAAACAAACGTCACCCGCAGATGCTTCCGATTAGATTCGTACTTCGTACGTTCAAAATTCGTCGTCCTGGCACAACGAGAAGAGAAATGTGCTGGCTGCGCCCGCAGGCACGCTGGGTGGCCGCAACTGCCGCCATCTAGCGGAAAGCAGGTCTTTTTTCCACTATTACGTGCATAGCCGGCCCGTTTTTACCGGCCCTGCACAAACAGGCCGCCAAAAATTACAGGGCCGCCTACGGAGCCACCTATATAGCCATTCGCACCATCAAAGAGGGAGGGCGAACAGCAGCCGTGACGTTGTACACGGCAACTCTGACAGGGCCGGATCAGTTCGCGGCTAAGTCCACTGAAAACGTTGAACGTCACGGCTATAGCCGTGACGTTTACCGGCCTCAGATTAAGAGTGCATGCTAAGCTGAAATGAAGTAAACCTGTTTTCCGCTTTCCACCGACGACGCCAGCCGGTATCCGAATAATATGAAAAGAGGTGATTTCAAACGTGCTTCTTAGAATACAAAGATATGGTGTATAGATACCTGTATCATCCAGGAGAGGGTCCAAGAAGTCCTCTGTTAACGAGAACAAAAGTTACTAGTTTGGAACTCTTTCAACACTCTGACTCTATTCCGTTATTAGACAGTGAGCTACATAATTACCCAGACGGTTATGCTGAAGAGGACTGTGCCCGCAGTAATAGCACCAGCCAAGTTGGCCCAGAAGTGGTGATCGTGCTGGTCGTGCCGCCAGATCAGCAGGCCGTGTGAAGCCATCGAATTCACATGTTCCGTCATGGTTACGCCGCCCGCCTTTGATATCCTTCGACGTCAGCATCCTGAAGAACTAACTCACTGTCCCGCGGCTTCGGCGCACACTCTAACATAGGCTTCCATCACCATGATAAGAAAACAAACGTCACCCGCAGATGCTTCCGATTAGATTCGTACTTCGTACGTTCAAAATTCGTCGTCCTGGCACAACGAGAAGAGAAATGCGCTGGCTGCGCCCGCGGGGCACGCTGGGTGGCCGCAACTGCCACCATCTAGCGGAAAGCAGAGTCTTTTTTTCCACTATTACGTGCATAGCCGGCCCGTTTTTGCCGGCCCTGCACAAACGGGCCGCCAAAAATTACAGGGCCGCCTACGGAGCCACCTATGTAGCCATTCGCACCATCAAAGAGGGAGGGGGCGAACAGCAGCCGTGACGTTCTACACGGCAACTTTTACGGGGCCGGCTAAGTCCCGAAAACGTTGAACGTCACGGCTATAGCCGTGACGTTTGCCGGCCCCAGATTAAGAGTGTAAGCACATTCACCAACTAGCATTGCGTTCTTCCTATATATTTTTACTGAGCAATTGATCGTGTTTAATATGATCACAATATTACATGAAATACATCCGCTAAATTAGTGCATATTCTTCTGTGTGGGTGTTGAAATGTTTAAACGAAGCAATGCTATAATTGCCACTAAGAACACACAGAAGACGTGCCCCCTGCGCCGGACGTCGCCAGCTTTAAGCACTAACTCTTCACAATCCTTCAGACGAGTGTGCGTCGCGCAAAGATCATGTCCTATGTGTCTCGTGTAATCAGGTGGTGTTTCGGAAGCGCACACCAAACAGACGCTTGTGCATACCTCACAACACTTGCGTTGGGGAACGACTCTCTGATGCCAACACGTCATGGTGCAAATCAATCGATAATCCGCCGACACATGAGCGATGAAAGCGGGCTTCGTGTGGCACTTTCCATAGCACTTTGCGCGAACGCTGTGACGTGTCGGCATGACTTAGGTTCACGTTACAGCATGCGCGCAGATTGCCATGGAAACTGCAGCGCGGTGCCCGTTTTTCTCCATGTTGCCCCTGATCTAAGCAGTTTAGACCTCAGACGGCTGTTTCGCACTGATTATGGTGTCGCGTGTGTCTTTGGTTTCTGAATGATAAAAAAGGTCGCGGGCGCTACAAAAGCGTTGTTGTCGACAATTGATGTGCTACTCTCATCGGCTAGACCCCTGGTGGACTGCCTCGTATTGAATTGACCAGTGATGTAGGGCCTGCGGGTGGCGAACAATACTCATGTATCGCCGCATCAATTTTCACCTGATGTCTCTGTGGCGTCTCGGAGCTCCACGCGTGGGTTTTCAAATACATGCACCATTTCCAATATTTGCTCTAACAATTCAAGGTAACCTGGATGGTTTCCCTAAAATGCACCTCCCGACGACAACACACTCGACAGCAATGTTCCGTGAATTATCCAAAAATTGCTTAATATTATTCCCTTGCTGGTCACATCTCTTCAAGCAAAAAATCGTAACCGGGAATTTCCCGGTGAACATGAAAAATTGCCAGGGTCTTGTTTTGAATTCAGCATTAAACTCGTATGCTGTCTGAGCACGAGCCGCGAGTGCTTGCATTTCAGTTTTACAATAATTTTGTTTTCTCAACACCTACGATTTGTGGATCGATGGTGCGCGGTGCTGGTGGCGTGTTAATGTCATTGTTTCTGAAAAATTTCTTACGGACCCAAAAAGTCTAGTTACACGTTACGACCCTCTATGGTTCTCACATTTTTACTGACTCTTTTGTGAATTAAACGGATTAGATTTGGAATATTTGAACACAAGAAGAAGCACCTGGATGATAAATATTCCTTATGACAATTGACATCTCCCAAGACCGGTCCGGTGTGATTTTAATAGTTTATATTTGTTTACCGTCTCCGGCCCGAATTTCAATACTGACAGCTAAAACAGGGGTCTTTCTCCAAGCATTCTGGAAAGCAATCTTGTGCTGCGGGATTTTGCAAGCAATATTTTAATGGAGTGAACAGTACGGGGACACGTTAAATAGCAACTCCTTCACGCGTTTCGCTGCACACAGATAAAAACTTTTGTCGCGCTTTCAGAAAGTGGCTAAAGTTGAAGTAAAAGTGGTTTTCATTGTCTTCATCTTCTCGGCAGGTGATTGGAGTGCCAGACGAAACGGTGGGGGAGAAGGTTTGTGCTTGGATCGAGCTGCAACCAGATAAATCCTTAACCCAAGAAGAAGTTACAACCTTTTGTAAAGACAAGGTGTGTCAGTAGTTCAAGATGTATAAAGGCTACAATTTAACATCAGCAAATAAGACAGATTAAAAATAGTCATTATTAAGGGCAAGACTTCAGAGAGGCTAATTTTGATAACCTTGGAATGAGAGTTCAGATATTACGACATATTAACAACATAAGATACTAACAAATATCTTAATTTCATGGTCATAATAGCTTTTCAGACATCACTTAACAAAGTTTTCAGACGTCAAATAGATATTAAAGGGGACTTTGAAACAAAACTGCCCTTCAACGTTACTCACTACATGGGTGCAAGAGGAGTGCTATAAGTGGCCTGCACTTTCATATAACCATGAAACAGCTACGGTGCTTCTGCTTAATTAGGGCAAAATATTTTCAGAAATATGTGACTGCCACGCAAATGGTTTCCTTGCAGTTTGTTTATTAGGCTCGGGAGACATTGCACTCTTTCACTCAACTTGTCCTTAGCATTGGTAGAAGCCTGGGCGCGACCGCAAGGTTTCCGAAATAACGTTTTATGCATGACTTCACACACTCAAAGAATTATGTAGAGCCACCGTCTCGAGAGCTTGCTTTTACCGGCACTAAACACTTGTGAGATAAACCATACATGGAAGGCTAACCATCACGATAAACTTAAATATTTGTTCATTAATTCAATGAAATGTGTATGTAAACTTTTTATACGCCTTTTTTCAAAATACAGTTCTAAAAACAGCCAATATAAATGAATAAATCAATTTATAGAACATGCAAAATATTCCCTATGGCTTAGAGATATTAATCGAGTTATTTCCGCATGTCTGTCGTCGTATTCAGAAACTGGGTTTATAAAGAGCACCAGAAGCTCGGCAGTCTGTCATGTGGCATAGTCCGGGTGTTGAGGCGATCCCTCGCATCTCCCGGCGACTTGGAAGGGTCCTACACTTTATGGCTTATGTGCCACTGCCACCATAGCACCATCTGTAATCTGATAGGAGCGTAGCAAAGCAGATCTACTCTAAACCGTGCTCTTTTTAAACGAAGCAGGCATGAAATTAAACAAACATATATATAAGGGGTCGTGTTCTCATTTATCACTTGAGCTTATATTAAACTCTTCAATCCACTATTTTTGTTACAATATTTTATTTTAGCCCTTTAGTACGAGGGACTGCTTCAGCAAGCTTACCAAGCATGCTGCGTTCGTTAAAATTAATTAACTTGACATCCCTTACCCATGCTATTGCGACAAATCTCCTCATTGAACATCGTAATGGTACCGTGATATAACGACATGTCACTTACGAGGACACCCTTTGTCACTGTCCAGACGCCTCTTCGCGCTGAACATGTAACCCAAGGGTTTTAGGGCTGCTCTCTTGACGCATATATGGGCATCAATTGCCACTTTCTGAGCACCCCGTGCTATTCCTCTTGCACGGGTGTGACGAACGAAACTGCTTCTTTGCGTTCTCGTGCGTGGCCATTTGAATTATGTATATATTAAAATGAAGTGTCCCTGGTTCATGCGGCGAAACCCTACCGTGATAATTGTAGCGCTGCTTTTTCATTCGTGCTTATCAGTGTTTGCTCCGCTCATATATAGCTAGTTTAAATTTCGCCGTAAGTACCCGAGATCAGAAGCTTTACACCAAATGTCTACAAAACTTATGCGAAGTAGGAAATCAAAACAAAAGATTACACCCTATAACTCAAGAATGGTGAGTGCATTCCCCGCGGTCGTTATTGACAATACGCAAATTTTATAGAACGATTGAACCTTAATTGGCCAGTACCCCATACACAGCTTTAGACATGCTTCATGCTTACTTTCAGCGGCGAGTCCAGTTTAAGTTGCGACACTCAAGTTCAAGCCAGTTGTGCTAACAGTCCATCATTTTACAAATCGTTAAGCCTGCATGATCCCCCGCTGCTGAGCAAATTTAATTTGCGAATTTAAAAGACAAAAACGGCAAAGCATGCTCCAAATAAAATTATCAAAATATCGAGGTTGGAAGTGGCGTCTTTGAATAATAAAGTATGTTCTCAATTTCTTCTGGTGCAGCGCACTGTCTACGGCCGTCCGCTTATGCTACGAAGGCGACTGGAACACACGTGACTGCAATACTGATTTGCGCTCGTGCAGCGAGAACCATTCAGTATCCTATTGCATTCTTAACTCATAAATATTGGCTCCATGACGATCCTTACATTGGGTCGGAAACAAACGAGCTGTGCTCAACATAAACACTAACCCTAAGTGCATATATTTATTGTGCAAATTTACGTTTGAGGTTATGTTCCTAGAGCTAGTAATGCTATTCGTCCGACATTCATTGGAGCACCCTCACTAATAACTTTCAGTTTCTCCTGACCCTGTATTATGCGAATTCTTTGGAACATCAGAGTCAAGAGGTTCAAAGCTACTGCGAGTTTTCCGCTACTACAAGCTAAGACTTGACTAAACTTGGTAACGGCATGAAAGCAGTGAAAATCTTCTCACAACTTTCGTGCCGCACACAAAAAGGAATACCAAGACAGTGAACAAAATAAATTGAAGTCATTTTTTTTGTAAAGTGTGCATGTAACCAAAACGAATTTCTTATTACAGCTGTCATGGTTCATGGTACCAGAATACGTGCTGTTCGTGAAATCCTTCCCGAGGACTCAGACTGGAAAAGTTCAGAAGCACAAGATGCAGGAGGAAAGCGTGCGGCTCTACAAGCAGTGAATAGGACAAAAACACTTAAAACAATAAAGAATAATTTCTAAACACCATCATTGCAACTCGAACAGATTTTTCACTCAGGTTTAAGCAAATCTAGCTGGGAAGATATATGTCATCGACCACTATCATTATTTTGGGAAACATGTGGAAACTGCAGAACGTTACCAGAAAGTCTCCAAGATCATTATCCTAACCAAAAAAAAAAAACTATTGGGACCTTCAGTGCGTCCTTTCTTGGCTTTCTTTAGTAGCTCCCTTATAATTATCCTTGCAACCCTGACCCTATCTACGGATTTCATAGGACCTGTGGAATGCAATATTAAGGCACGGAGTGGCAACTCTGGCAAATATTTTGTTTAATTTATTTTTAAACACTGCATGCAGGGGTAATTGCTTTAAATACTGGGGATATTGCTGGAGTGTGAGAAAGAGATTGCCCGAAACATAAGACAAAATGGAACAAAAATAAAAGTATAGAAAAAGACAGTTATGAATGGAAAACATACTCTACGATCATTAATTGCATACAAAAAGTCAAAAATGATAATAAATGCACACCACCGGGCAACAAAATGCAGATTTTTATCGTACCGGGTCAAGACACGTCAGAAGAGGTCGCTTCAGGTGTAGACATGGAACCACAGAATTTTGCAAGTTAATTTACAATGCTCTTTGATAATTGTTGAGGCACGAGTAGAGCTATCATGGGGAGACATTCTCGGTTGGGTGCTGAACTATGCTGCAACGGACAAATCTCACATTCAGAGGACTCACTCACACTGTATAAATGGTGAAGAGCTGTTTTCATTAGCACATCTTGCCTGAGGCGCGGTACTTCTTTGGGAAAATATATGATGGTGGCGGTGCCAATTTTACTTTTTACTGTTCCGCGTGTTTTTTTTTTTTTAGCTGGATGCAAGCTGCACTTCTTTTCAATGACCTCATTGCAGCAAGGCGTCTAATGTGTTTGACGTTTTAGATAAACTATTTTAATTACGTTTGGGGTTCGGTCTCAATTGCAAAAGGTGCTGAAAGCTGGAAACGTTCCTGACGCTCACGAAGCCTTTAGTTGATGCAAACCCAATGTGTGACATTTAATATTGGAATATGTATCGGGCTCTTGTAATGACTGCCAGACTAGGTATAGAGCAAGCTATACGCTGAAAACAGATGATGCCCCGGTTTTTAAGTCATCAACAACCATATGGCCTATACATATCTAGATAAAATAAATACAACACAAAGATTGAATGACGCGAATAGTACTACAGCACTCTGGTTTGGGAAGAGCAATCCAAATTGGGATATTTTTCAGAAGGCATTCGTTGATCTAATGCAGAACCTTTCTCAAACAGGTTCCCCCTAGCCTTCGTGTATCCTCTTTCTAGAAAATTGTAAGGCTTTTTGCATTTGCTCAACAGTAGATTTGGTTGCACGCGGCTCCAAGAAAGGGACCGTATGGTTCAATTGGTACTATAAGCTGAAATTGGGGCTTTAACATTGGTAATTATGAAGGGGTTAAATTAAGCACCCGGTGCTGGAAGATGATACCGAGGAGCGCTCAGGCAATCAAAGGCAGAGAGACATGCAGATCGAGTATCGAACTAATCTGTTCTGTAGGCCGTAAAGACCGTTTGAACCCATATTAACCTTTTGCATTTTAGTATAGTCTGTATATTTGTCCTAAATTTCATGCACTGTGTTTCGACGGCATTGCAAGGCAGTTTACAGATTACTGACCTGAGCTTTGTGAGAAGCACTGTTACATGGGGCGGGACGATGCAGAACTTGCCATCGGGCATTTGAGCAACAAGCCAGCACAAAGATGTGAGGGTGGCACCGAGGTGTTTAAAAGAACTGAAAGTTTAAAAAGCGAAAGAAATTCGAGAAGTGGGTGCTTTACTCAGTGATCCTGTACTCAGTGAATTGTTGCCTAGTAAATATGTCTCCAATTGGGCACTTTTGGCTGAGGCTTTACATCTTATGCCTTGCAATATACTTTTGCAGGTGTTGACCTCGGTGATTCTGATGCTCGAACTCGTCATAAAAACTCTACTGTTTTATGGCGAACAATGTATAAGATTTAACGTACGCCAGATGGAACATACTATGAAATGTGTTCGCCTTTTTGGCCTTTGTCTGTTTATTCTTTTATTTGAGGCTGCTTACGGTATTAACAAGTATTACATTAAGCCAGCAAAGAGAATCTCCTATCAAACCTGTCGCAAGCTGGCAATAGAAGATGTAAGGTCTGAGCTCAAAAGAGCTGGTTACAAACATGCGTTTTCAAGCTGCATACACGCAGCAGAGCAAGGTGGATAGACTGCTGATATAAATGTCCTTTCTTGTTGCAAGAACTGTGGCTGTCTAGCGTGTCTGTCTCCCGTATATTTCGAGCGTTTTTATTCTTCCTGCGTGAATTGTTATTCCAGCAACTGATCATCACGTGTCTCTCACAAAACAAGTAAATATGTCTGTCTCTAGACGGCAGAAGTACACCTTCTGCTTAAGGGGTTTTCTACCACGGGTTCAGTGAGGCTGTACTGAACCTCCTGGATGTGTCACATCAATCCGTCAATTACTTGCGTACGCTGGAGGGGTACGGTTTATACGACTGCTTCGTACGTTGGGAACAAGAAAAGATACAGCTTTTACTCAGACTTGGTAACAGTCTGATTTGTGTCATTCTAAAGGTTAATCTGGGTGACAGAGCAAACTTTCTTGTTTTTAAACGTCTGAAATACTTTCCCTCTCGTTCAATATCAATGGAGGCTTCTAAAAGATTGTGGGCGACAGCAAACTTGTTAATTTTTATAGACCTCAAAAATCGTCGGTCCCATTTCTTACATATCCTTCCGAAAATCCTAGCTACATTGTTCCAGTGCCCAGTGTGCTTACGTTTTAGTCCTGCCGCTCATTGGCTTTTAGACTCAGCATTACTATGAGCATATGTATTTGGGCAGGAATTCAACTTGTAATAATTATAATTATAATCTCGGAAAGGCACAAAATGTGTACAGATTGAACTGGGCATCAGCATTATGTCGTTAGGCGAGCACCGTATGATAAAAAGGTAAATAAACGGATTACTTTTTGGGGGTTTACGTGTCAAATATACTCAGGTTATCTGGCACGCCGAAACGAAGGACTGAGGATTAGTTTATTACATCTAGGATTTTTTTGAGGGGCGGGATGAATTTTGTGTACACTGTGTCCTTATCGCATTACAGCCTTCGTACGATTGTGAGAGCGTCAGCCGGGATTCAAATTCGTCAATTGAGTATACTGTAGCCAGCACTCAACCACGGTGCCACAGACACGGTGTTTGCCAAACAGTGTAACCACCTGTTGATTACCTGATTAACACGTGGCTTTTGGGTAATGCAGGAATCAGTATGTCCGTTGAGCATAGCGCATTTTATAGCAATATAGCACAATTTGTGCTAAATAAAATCCCGACGATAGTGGTTACAGCGGCCAGAGTCAACATGTTGCTGGTTTAGACACTGGAGTCGGGCGAGCTGGCGGACTTCTTCGGCCCTTTGCGCAACCTCTCAGGCGTTGTAGCTCCAATCGCCAGCTGGCTCATAGGGCAGCATCGCTAAGTTTGTTTAAGTTTAGTTTGGAGTTTTTTGTTTTTTTTATCGCGCAGCAGCATGAGGACTATGCTGCTCCAGAAACAGTGCGTAAATGACGACTACATTATTTCTAGGCTCACTAAAACCTCAAAGTGAACCCTACAAGTGACTAGGCATCTTACGCAGTGTTCATAATGTCCGCAGAATATCACGTTTCTTTAAAAAAAAAACAGAACTTCTTGGAATGCGACGAGAGGCTTGTTACCCAATAATGAGGCAGATTGAAATGGTAAATGTTCCCGGTAAATTATAGAACAACCCGTTAGATGGTGCTTTTTATTATGTGGAACAACTACCAAAATTGTGAAGGATACTTAATAGTTTAGAACAAATGTTACAGGTCTGTCCACTCTCCCTACGCGGGAAGTAGCGATGAGTAAAGTTGGTATGTCCTATTTTCAACCGACATTTAGCTACCTCGTAAAACGCTTTCGGTGTTCGCTCTGAGCAGCACATTTAGGATGGGTATAGTTAAATCTAGTTCATTTTGTGAATGGGAATCCCGTACCCTCAGCCATATTTATTTTATTTACTTAGTAATACTGCTAATCTCACATGGAGATCATAGCAGGTGGGGTACAAGCATAATGAAACACAATACACAAAGTCAACTGTACAGGCACTCACATCCTCCGCCACACAGTAACAGACAGAAAAAAAAATTATTATACTAAACGCGCGGCAAACAAATCAAGAGATCCCTGCTCAATTGTCTCTTTGGGAAGCTCGTTCCACTCCACCACGGTCCGTGGAAAAAACGAATATTTAAAACAATTATTACGAGGCATGAATGGAACTATGGAAAAACTATGTCTTTGTCTCGTAGAATAGCCCTGTGAAAAAGTTATATAATCTTGCACATTAATTTTATAATACCCATGAATAATCTGATACAAAAATTTTAATCTGCACACTCGATTTCTTTCAGTGATCGGCTGGAGGCCAGCTCTTTGGACAAGATCTTGTACTGATGTCCTCCCATATGAATTAAATATGAACCTAGTGGCTTTGTTCTGAATTCTTTCTAGTTTTGTCAAATTTAATTTTGTAAATGGGTCCCATATGACGTTGCCGTATTCTAACATAGGCCGAATGATAGTTTTATAAGCTAATAATCTCGTGTCGGAGGTGGAGTATTTTAGAGTTCTTTTCAAAAAGAAGAGTTTACGAAGAGTATTCGAAGTAACATAATCAATATGCTTATTCCAGCTGAGACGGTTTGTTATCCAAATGCCTAGATACTTATATTCTGAAACCTCTACTAGGCTGTGGTTTCCTACATTATATTTAAACTGGAGGGGCTTCTTTTGTGAGTTACTGACATAAAAACACTTTTCTCATAATTTATGCACATCTGCCAAGAGCTACACCATTTATCAATCAAATCTAAGTCTTTGTTTAACCTATATTGATCACTAGAATCATTTACTTCGTAATAAACTACACAATCATCAGCATACAATCTCAGTTTAACAGAAATATTATTCACAATGTCATTAATGAATAACAAAAATAAAAGAGGTCCCAGAACTGATCCTTGCGGAACCCCCGAGTCTACAGTCACCTTATACGACGAAGTATTGTTAAAATCTACGTATTGCTGTCTATAAGAAAGGTATTCCACGATCCAATTTACAAGTTGATCATTTTTAAAAATTTCGCGTAGTTTGGTTGCTAACTTGTTATGCGAGACCTTATCAAAGGCCTTCGCAAAATCTAAAAAAATAACATCAATCTGATTTCCTTTATTTATGGAGGATGCAAAGTCATGTGTCATTTCTACTAACTGTGTGGTTGTGGAATAACCACGCCTGAAACCATGCTGTTTTTGTGTAAGAACGGCATTCTCTTCAAGAAATTCAAAAATATGGTTATGAATAATATGTTCGAGTAGCTTACAGGACGTACAAGTAAGCGAAATTGGTCTATAGTTGGCGACGAGTTGCTTGTTCCCTGTTTTATGTAATGGTCTAATTTTGGCCGTTTTCCAGTCCTTTGGGAGGGAGCCTTCAGACAAAGATTTTTTATAAATGATAAATAAATACTTAGATATCCACTCAGCGTACCGCCTAAAAAATGCATTTGGCAAGCAATCGGGTCCCATAGACTTCTTTTCGTTTAGGTTCAGTAACATATTCAAAATCCCACTCTCACTTAAAACTAAATCTGAAATACTAGGCAAACGTTCATGCTTTATACAGCTTGGCATACTTCCATTATCATCTGTAAAAACGGACTTAAAGTGATCATTAAATGAGTTGGCAATTGCGGTATTATCATTCATAACCAGACCGTCACTAATAAACATATTAGTGATAGGGGAGGACGGCTTAATGTGTCTCCAAAACTTTTCCGGAGAAGTTCTAATAAATTGACTAAGTGTAACGTTAAAGTATTTGTACTTGTCTGAATACATTTGAGTTTTTAATTTGTCCGACAACATTGATATTTTGTTCTTGATCGCAAAGAAGCCATTCTTTCTATACGATTTTCTTGCTCGACTGATTTGGCGCTTCAAATGTATCGAGTCGCGCGATATCCATGGATTATGAGGGTTAATCTTCTTAGTTTTACTAGGAACAAAGCGTGATATACAGCTCTGAACAAGGTTTTTAAAATACAACCACAGTGAATTGGTACTACAACCACTAGACAGAGAAAAGCTGTGAAATTTATCAAACTCAAAGTCCAACAAGTCAAGAACGGAAACGTCATCCGCTTGTGCAAACTTTAGAACAGTAGACTCATTCACTTTTGTGAGCATATTTATATTAGATAACGAAAAAAGCACGGCCCTGTGGTCTGAGATACCATCAACAACTTCATACTCATAATTATTTCCAACTTCGCCATTCACAAACACAAGATCTAAAATTGATTTCGAGTCACCTTGTACTCTAGTAAATTCATTTACAACTTGACAAAAATCAAAAGTAAAGGCAATGTCCAGAAGTTCGTGGTTGTGCATACTGTGAACAGCACCGGCCGAAAAATTAGGCCAATCGATATTAGGTAGGTTAAAATCTCCGCACAGGATTACTTTTGTATTCGACTGGACATGTTTTGCTAAATAGTCTCTAACATTCTGTAAGACAGAGAGAGGTGCATTTGGAGGTCTGTATACCGCCCCAAACATAAATGAATTGTTATGAAAATGTGCTTTACAAAAGATTCCTTCCACATCAGGAATATCCTCCATTCTCAAAAGCTTAACAGATTTTTCATAAAGGACTGCAACACCCCCTCCTCTCCCATCTCTATCTTTGCGAAAAACGTTATAATTCGGCGGAAGAAATTCACTGTCAAAAATATTTTCATTCAGCCATGTTTCAGTTAAAACTACAATTTTTGGACAATATAAGGAAATTAAATGCTCAAGCTCTAACACCTTATTTACAACACTCCGACAGTTGACATTTATAATTCCGAGAACCTCCGGCGTAGGGCCACGACGTCAATCTCTGATTTCGTTTTGTTGTTCTAGCACTCTTTTAGTTGACTCATCCCATGTATACACCTTTCCGTTTACAACTGCCTTATCGTAGATCAGTTTAACTTTTTCTTTATTTGCTCTGTTTACAGCAGTACTCTCCCAAAGATGCCTACGAATTTCACGAACCCTAAGCGAAAAGTCCTCGGTCACAAATATTTCTGAACCCTTCAGTTTACGGCAGTTTTTTAATACAGATAACTTTTCTCGGAAATCGATCAGTTTCAAGATGACAGGCCGGGTCTTATCTGCTACCTTCCTTCCTAATCTGTGGCATCGTTCAACCCCTGTTATCGAAATTCCAAGCCTATCTCGAAACACACCATTAATCAGTTGGTCATGCAAGCTATCTGTAGATTCATCTGGCAGTTCTTTCATGCCATGAATAATGAGGTTGTTTCTACGGCCTCGGTTCTCTAGGTCGTCTATTTTACCTTGCAGAAAAATAACATGCCTTTCCAACTGAGAAGTTTGTGTCTCGCACCTAACCATCTTCTCTTTTAACTCTTTAAATGTTCCCAGAGTTGTTTCAAATGTTTCTAGACGCTTTTCGAAAGATGACATTTTTTGTTCCATGCTTGTCTGAGCAACCTTAACTTCCTGTATTCCTTCCGCAATTTCTTTCTGACCTTGAATAAGCTGTAAAATTAGCTGTGTGTCTGATGGAGCAGGGTTTGTGTCAGTTGGGCCAGGGTTTGTTTCCACATCACCACAAAGTTCTAATAGGTTTACAACAGCATGAACACAATCTATTAACAACTGTTTACATCTCTGCGGGCAAGGCAGCAGCACAAGAAATGGATCATTGCTACGATAATTCCAAGCAGGATACGCAGGACTAACCTGTATAGCAAAGAAGACGTGCGTGCTTAGCATCGTTGACGGTGTACTGCCACCTTGCCCACTGACGAACCAGGACGATGTGCCGCCTTTAGTAGATTCTTGATCCGGATATGACGTCACCATAGTCGAGCGGCGCTGTTGGGTGTCGAAGAAAAGGCTTCCGTCGACAACTTGATCCGTGATAATCGGCTGTTCCGCAGTATCACTCCGAAGAGCGACGGTCGAAAGCAGCGATTCAGATGCAGCGAAGCAGGTTTTGTTGTCCGCAGCATGCGCTCCGATAACACAGCTCAGGATCTGTATAGCAAAGAAGACGTGCGTGCTTAGCATCGTTGACGGTGTACTGCCACCTTGCCCACTGACGAACCAGGACGATGTGCCGCCTTTAGTAGATTCTTGATCCGGATATGACGTCACCATAGTCGAGCGGCGCTGTTGGGTGTCGAAGAAAAGGCTTCCGTCGACAACTTGATCCGTGATAATCGGCTGTTCCGCAGTATCACTCCGAAGAGCGACGGTCGAAAGCAGCGATTCAGATGCAGCGAAGCAGGTTTTGTTGTCCGCAGCATGCGCTCCGATAACACAGCTCAGGATCTGTATAGCAAAGAAGACGTGCGTGCTTAGCATCGTTGACGGTGTACTGCCACCTTGCCCACTGACGAACCAGGACGATGTGCCGCCTTTAGTAGATTCTTGATCCGGATATGACGTCACCATAGTCGAGCGGCGCTGTTGGGTGTCGAAGAAAAGGCTTCCGTCGACAACTTGATCCGTGATAATCGGCTGTTCCGCAGTATCACTCCGAAGAGCGACGGTCGAAAGCAGCGATTCAGATGCAGCGAAGCAGGTTTTGTTGTCCGCAGCATGCGCTCCGATAACACAGCTCAGGATCTGTATAGCAAAGAAGACGTGCGTGCTTAGCATCGTTGACGGTGTACTGCCACCTTGCCCACTGACGAACCAGGACGATGTGCCGCCTTTAGTAGATTCTTGATCCGGATATGACGTCACCATAGTCGAGCGGCGCTGTTGGGTGTCGAAGAAAAGGCTTCCGTCGACAACTTGATCCGTGATAATCGGCTGTTCCGCAGTATCACTCCGAAGAGCGACGGTCGAAAGCAGCGATTCAGATGCAGCGAAGCAGGTTTTGTTGTCCGCAGCATGCGCTCCGATAACACAGCTCAGGATCTGTATAGCAAAGAAGACGTGCGTGCTTAGCATCGTTGACGGTGTACTGCCACCTTGCCCACTGACGAACCAGGACGATGTGCCGCCTTTAGTAGATTCTTGATCCGGATATGACGTCACCATAGTCGAGCGGCGCTGTTGGGTGTCGAAGAAAAGGCTTCCGTCGACAACTTGATCCGTGATAATCGGCTGTTCCGCAGTATCACTCCGAAGAGCGACGGTCGAAAGCAGCGATTCAGATGCAGCGAAGCAGGTTTTGTTGTCCGCAGCATGCGCTCCGATAACACAGCTCAGGATCTGTATAGCAAAGAAGACGTGCGTGCTTAGCATCGTTGACGGTGTACTGCCACCTTGCCCACTGACGAACCAGGACGATGTGCCGCCTTTAGTAGATTCTTGATCCGGATATGACGTCACCATAGTCGAGCGGCGCTGTTGGGTGTCGAAGAAAAGGCTTCCGTCGACAACTTGATCCGTGATAATCGGCTGTTCCGCAGTATCACTCCGAAGAGCGACGGTCGAAAGCAGCGATTCAGATGCAGCGAAGCAGGTTTTGTTGTCCGCAGCATGCGCTCCGATAACACAGCTCAGGATCTGTATAGCAAAGAAGACGTGCGTGCTTAGCATCGTTGACGGTGTACTGCCACCTTGCCCACTGACGAACCAGGACGATGTGCCGCCTTTAGTAGATTCTTGATCCGGATATGACGTCACCATAGTCGAGCGGCGCTGTTGGGTGTCGAAGAAAAGGCTTCCGTCGACAACTTGATCCGTGATAATCGGCTGTTCCGCAGTATCACTCCGAAGAGCGACGGTCGAAAGCAGCGATTCAGATGCAGCGAAGCAGGTTTTGTTGTCCGCAGCATGCGCTCCGATAACACAGCTCAGGATCTGTATAGCAAAGAAGACGTGCGTGCTTAGCATCGTTGACGGTGTACTGCCACCTTGCCCACTGACGAACCAGGACGATGTGCCGCCTTTAGTAGATTCTTGATCCGGATATGACGTCACCATAGTCGAGCGGCGCTGTTGGGTGTCGAAGAAAAGGCTTCCGTCGACAACTTGATCCGTGATAATCGGCTGTTCCGCAGTATCACTCCGAAGAGCGACGGTCGAAAGCAGCGATTCAGATGCAGCGAAGCAGGTTTTGTTGTCCGCAGCATGCGCTCCGATAACACAGCTCAGGATCTGTATAGCAAAGAAGACGTGCGTGCTTAGCATCGTTGACGGTGTACCATAGAGTAATATACACAAGGTAAAGAGCGGACACTGCCATAGGCCCCAGCGGCCCAGATAGGCGAGTGACAGGTAGCGCTCCTAGCAGGCGGCATTAAGCATAATCCGATTCCGGTTCCGCTCAAGTTAGTTTCGGTTTCGGTTTGGGCGTTTTTGCTCCGGTTCTCTGGTACCCTTCTCTCTCTCTCTTTCCTTCCCGCCTCGCTCCTCGCTCGGCTCTCGGGAGCTCCTCGACTCCCGAAGCCGCTGTTTTTTGCGTTTTTTTTTTCTAATATTGACGCACTTTTATTTTAAATTTTATGATAGAATCCATGCAAAATGTGTCACACAATATTTCAATTTACTTTACAAAACAGAGGTGCACTTCTTGTTCTTTTTCTATTGTAAAACATCGAAGTTACACAATCGCCACAGACTCCTCGCTGGTGGAGCATTTTGGGGTCAACAACAGTAAGGGGTTCGAAAACATTTTATTGGACCACATTCATGTATACATGATTTACTTCAGAAGCTCTGTATGTTTTATACGAAACTGATACTCACAAAAATAAATTAATATGAAGGAGTTCGGCATAGCGTACACTTCGTAATAGATTGTTAGCAGAACCAAGTTAACAAAATCTTTCCACAGAGAACATGCTGAATGATCCATTCACTTTCATGCTGACTCGGGCACGGAAAGTAAGTACAGAAATATATAACACATCGCTATCATTGCCAGTCATAAGAGTGCGAAGCACACACCGGATAGTACAAATTCCCAATTTCCGGCTAATAAAAAAATCGATAATTCGCATAGCCTCAAACTTACTGCGGGCAAGCTATTACCAAACAATGAGAGCTCTATTTGAAATCTGACAAGATTGAGCGTCCCTAAACATTCCCCGAAATTGTTCAGGAAAGAAGAATGGCTTTATAAAAAGCGGCTAAAAAACTATGGACAGTGGATACAAGCGGATACATTTTTTTTCGAATATTTTTACCCTCTATACACTATTTTTTATAGAAATTCTGTAGAAAGTGAATAAATATTTTTGTTCGTGAGCCGTGATACACATTTGCTGTAAAAAGGGGAAACAAATGTTTGGAGTGCAAGCAGCACCGCCCAATTAATAAGCGCTTTCTATTTTTGGTTTGGCAACCGCCTCCGTTAATACACTAATAAAAGTTCAACCTGTTTAGTTGCTTACCAGCCACTGAAGAGTGCAACCGAACTTTGTCCCACTTCCGGTTAAGTAATTGAACATGCCAATTAAAGCGCGTATTCTGCAAAACATTTTTAAAAACTGTTTGTGGCACTCCTCTGAGCAAATGCTAAAACCACCCAGACCTCAAAGTGTGCGATACAAGGCGGCATAGACTCCTCGAACATGTGCCACACTCTCTATAATTGGAAGAAAGTTATTTTCTAGTTGCTGAATGAAATAAAGGCAGCCTGAGATCGTACTACTAAGTTCCTGAAGAGTTTTCCTGGCACGTGGTATGCTTCAAGCACAAGAAAGTACTGGTGAGGCCTGGTCAAGTTATCAGATTTATCCCATAGCAGCTGAGAACAGCCACAGCTGTGGGTAGTCTGTTCAAGCACAAGCTTGATCAAATAACCCCACACGTAATAAGTGGACGATTCATCAATTACGTTAGACCTAATGTCTGATGCCAGCTCAGAAATATCCTCTAATGGCGGGAAGTTATCGATTGGAAGGCATCCCACATTGTCTGAAATTGAACTTCCATAATGCGAAGGGCGAAGGTATTGGCAGCTCCTTGAAGAGGTCAGCCTTGTCATCCTCTACGTTTTCATTGTTCGACAGTTTGAACAGTTTCTTTATCACTATGTTTTTTAGTCCGGTGAACTGATGCAGTTTCGGGTTTGTGTTGCAGCCCAGCATTTATCGTATATAGCTCCAAAAGGTTTTTCAAATGGGTCTTGCTGCAGGCGTCGTGTAAGTAAGAACTTAAAATCATGGCTGTTTGAAGAAAGCTCATTTCAGAGCTTGAGGACACTTTTGATAGTAACTTGCCACCCTATGATGGCTTGTGGCTGTCTCCTACTTTGGAACTGCCATGCTGAAATCCATCCGAGTTGCTGGTAAAGGAAATCGAGTATTTCAGATTCTCCCTTCAGAATGGCATGACGCAACTTCTGCCCTGTCTTCTTGAATTGTGAGCTATTCAGACAATCAAAAAGTATGTACATCCTATCACAGAAATAGGCTGTAGCCATGGCTGCCTCAGGAAGCTCCTTGGCATAAACAAGAAATATGATTGCAAGAAAGAGTGAGGCACTCAGTACCTCTGCGGCACGATTTACTTCCATGTTACTGAAAGGTTTTTGAAAAATGTATCTCAGTAAGTTTCGGAGCCAATTGCAAGCTCATCTCACGGGTAGAACGATAAAGGTCAACAATATGGGACGACTCAATGACCTCATTTGCAATGCAAAGTTTCTGTGCTTGGAGGTTGCTTTTGGTTGTTTTGGAGAGGTGCGGAACATCGAAGATAAAGCAAACATATTCGTTGTCAACTTCAAAAATGGCTTGTCAACACACGCACCGTTGGTTGGCCAAGCTTACGTTTGAAGCCCCCTAATCAGAGACCACAGCCTTTACTGTGAAGCCAACAGTCTTTAGCTCCCGAATGAGACTACTGAGGAGACCGCGTTTAACAGAAGACGTTGTTGGAGTGTGCAAAACAGCAGGCACGTAGCCAGGGGGTAAGGGGTATGGCGCCCCCCCCCCCCATTCCCCGCCCTCCGCCCCGAAATCTTCCATTTTGCTGGGACCTCCTCTCCCCCTCATACAGCATTTTGTCATAGGCCCCCCCCCCCCCCCCCCGAAACGAAATCCTGGCTATGTGCCTGCCCAACAGTGTATGCAAGGGGCTAAGCCCACCCCACCTCCTGAAAATTCCAGAAAGTACAACAACCAAGGCTCTATCTGCAATGCTAGAGATACGTTCAACACCGTCATCTGTAAATCCATGGACAATGTTGCGTACAGGGTCGTGAGTTAAGTTCCCTTTTAAAACAATCTCACCGAAAATCAAGATGCCCACACAATCAAGTGCAGCCCGACAGGCCGGCGGAAAGCACAGCACGAACTCAAACCGTTCGGCTCCACAAGTTCCCGCCAAGCATGCAAGCACGCGGGCGGTCATGCGTCACCTTGACCGATGCAAAGTCGACCGAATATGATGCAGCAGAAAGCAGAGTCGGGACGTCACGCACGGCACAGACGGGCAGAGGCCATGCAGAATGACGCAGAGGCGACGGCGTGCAGGCAGGCAGGCCATGGCAGGCGCCATTCATCACGTGATTTTTGTGAGGTATTTTATTTAAACTATGTAGTCGTTTTAAGTACTTTAAATAATTCTAAAGCATAACAATTTAAAAAATAAATACTTCTTGGAGAGCGAGCTCTAATTAATTTTAACCAAATTCCAGAAAAGCGCCACGTAGCGGAGGGCATTAAACGCACTATCTGGGCCGCGAATCGGCCTCAGTGTCCTCTCTTTACGTTTACTATATTACTCTATGGGTGTACTGCCACCTTGCCCACTGCCAGGACGATGTGCCGCCTTTAGTAGATTCTTGATCCGGATATGACGTCACCATAGTCGAGCGGCGCTGTTGGGTGTCGAAGAAAAGGCTTCCGTCGACAAATTGATCCGTGATAATCGGCTGTTCCGCAGTATCACTCCGAAGAGCGACGGTCGAAAGCAGCGATTCAGATGCAGCGAAGCAGGTTTTGTTGTCCGCAGCATGCGCTCCGATAACACAGCTCAGGATCTGTATAGCAAAGAAGACGTGCGTGCTTAGCATCGTTGACGGTGTACTGCCACCTTGCCCACTGCCAGGACGATGTGCCGCCTTTAGTAGATTCTTGATCCGGATATGACGTCACCATAGTCGAGCGGCGCTGTTGGGTGTCGAAGAAAAGGCTTCCGTCGACAAATTGATCCGTGATAATCGGCTGTTCCGCAGTATCACTCCGAAGAGCGACGGTCGAAAGCAGCGATTCAGATGCAGCGAAGCAGGTTTTGTTGTCCGCAGCATGCGCTCCGATAACACAGCTCAGGATCTGTATAGCAAAGAAGACGTGCGTGCTTAGCATCGTTGACGGTGTACCATAGAGTAATATACACAAGGTAAAGAGCGGACACTGCCATAGGCCCCAGCGGCCCAGATAGGCGAGTGACAGGTAGCGCTCCTAGCAGGCGGCATTAAGCATAATCCGATTCCGGTTCCGCTCAAGTTAGTTTCGGTTTCGGTTTGGGCGTTTTTGCTCCGGTTCTCTGGTACCCTTCTCTCTCTCTCTTTCCTTCCCCGCCTCGCTCCTCGCTCGGCTCTCGGGAGCTCCTCGACTCCCGAAGCCGCTGTTTTTTGCGTTTTTTTTTCTAATATTGACGCACTTTTATTTTAAATTTTATGATAGAATCCATGCAAAATGTGTCACACAATATTTCAATTTACTTTACAAAACAGAGGTGCACTTCTTGTTCTTTTTCTATTGTAAAACATTGAAGTTACACAATCGCCACAGACTCCTCGCTGGTGGAGCATTTTGGGGTCAACAACAGTAAGGGGTTCGAAAACATTTTATTGGACCACATTCATGTATACATGATTTACTTCAGAAGCTCTGTATGTTTTATACGAAACTGATACTCACAAAAATAAATTAATATGAAGGAGTTCGGCATAGCGTACACTTCGTAATAGATTGTTAGCAGAACCAAGTTAACAAAATCTTTCCACAGAGAACATGCTGAATGATCCATTCACTTTCATGCTGACTCGGGCACGGAAAGTAAGTACAGAAATATATAACACATCGCTATCATTGCCAGTCATAAGAGTGCGAAGCACACACCGGATAGTACAAATTCCCAATTTCCGGCTAATAAAAAAATCGATAATTCGCATAGCCTCAAACTTACTGCGGGCAAGCTATTACCAAACAATGAGAGCTCTATTTGAAATCTGACAAGATTGAGCGTCCCTAAACATTCCCCGAAATTGTTCAGGAAAGAAGAATGGCTTTATAAAAAGCGGCTAAAAAACTATGGACAGTGGATACAAGCGGATACATTTTTTTTCGAATATTTTTACCCTCTATACACTATTTTTTATAGAAATTCTGTAGAAAGTGAATAAATATTTTTGTTCGTGAGCCGTGATACACATTTGCTGTAAAAAGGGGAAACAAATGTTTGGAGTGCAAGCAGCACCGCCCAATTAATAAGCGCTTTCTATTTTTGGTTTGGCAACCGCCTCCAGTTAATACACTAATAAAAGTTCAACCTGTTTAGTTGCTTACCAGCCACTGAAGAGTGCAACCGAACTTTGTCCCACTTCCGGTTAAGTAATTGAACATGCCAATTAAAGCGCGTATTCTGCAAAACATTTTTAAAAACTGTTTGTGGCACTCCTCTGAGCAAATGCTAAAACCACCCAGACCTCAACGTGTGCGATACAAGGCGGCATAGACTCCTCGAACATGTGCCACACTCTCTATAATTGGAAGAAAGTTATTTTCTAGTTGCTGAATGAAATAAAGGCAGCCTGAGATCGTACTACTAAGTTCCTGAAGAGTTTTCCTGGCACGTGGTATGCTTCAAGCACAAGAAAGTACTGGTGAGGCCTGGTCAAGTTATCAGATTTATCCCATAGCAGCTGAGAACAGCCACAGCTGTGGGTAGTCTGTTCAAGCACAAGCTTGATCAAATAACCCCACACGTAATAAGTGGACGATTCATCAATTACGTTAGACCTAATGTCTGATGCCAGCTCAGAAATATCCTCTAATGGCGGAAAGTTATCGATTGGAAGGCATCCCACATTGTCTGAAATTGAACTTCCATAATGCGAAGGGCGAAGGTATTGGCAGCTCCTTGAAGAGGTCAGCCTTGTCATCCTCTACGTTTTCATTGTTCGACAGTTTGAACAGTTTCTTTATCACTATGTTTTTTAGTCCGGTGAACTGATGCAGTTTCGGGTTTGTGTTGCAGCCCAGCATTTATCGTATATAGCTCCAAAAGGTTTTTCAAATGGGTCTTGCTGCAGGCGTCGTGTAAGTAAGAACTTAAAATCATGGCTGTTTGAAGAAAGCTCATTTCAGAGCTTGAGGACACTTTTGATAGTAACTTGCCACCCTATGATGGCTTGTGGCTGTCTCCTACTTTGGAACTGCCATGCTGAAATCCATCCGAGTTGCTGGTAAAGGAAATCGAGTATTTCAGATTCTCCCTTCAGAATGGCATGACGCAACTTCTGCCCTGTCTTCTTGAATTGTGAGCTATTCAGACAATCAAAAAGTATGTACATCCTATCACAGAAATAGGCTGTAGCCATGGCTGCCTCAGGAAGCTCCTTGGCATAAACAAGAAAATATGATTGCAAGAAAGAGTGAGGCACTCAGTACCTCTGCGGCACGATTTACTTCCATGTTACTGAAAGGTTTTTGAAAAATGTATCTCAGTAAGTTTCGGAGCCAATTGCAAGCTCATCTCACGGGTAGAACGATAAAGGTCAACAATATGGGACGACTCAATGACCTCATTTGCAATGCAAAGTTTCTGTGCTTGGAGGTTGCTTTTGGTTGTTTTGGAGAGGTGCGGAACATCGAAGATAAAGCAAACATATTCGTTGTCAACTTCAAAAATGGCTTGTCAACACACACACCGTTGGTTGGCCAAGCTTACGTTTGAAGCTCCCTAATCAGAGACCACAGCCTTTACTGTGAAGCCAACAGTCTTTAGCTCCCGAATGAGACTACTGAGGAGACCGCGTTTAACAGAAGACGTTGTTGGAGTGTGCAAAACAGCAGGCACGTAGCCAGGGGGGGTAAGGGGTATGGGGCCCGCCCCCCCCCCCATTCCCCGCCCTCCGCCCCGAAATCTTCCATTTTGCTGGGACCTCCTCTCCCCCTCATACAGCATTTTGTCATAGGCCCCCCCCCCCCCCCCCCCGAAACGAAATCCTGGCTATGTGCCTGCCCAACAGTGTATGCAAGGGGCTAAGCCCACCCCACCTCCTGAAAATTCCAGAAAGTACAACAACCAAGGCTCTATCTGCAATGCTAGAGATACGTTCAACACCGTCATCTGTAAATCCATGGACAATGTTGCGTACAGGGTCGTGAGTTAAGTTCCCTTGTAAAACAATCTCACCGAAAATCAAGATGCCCACACAATCAAGTGCAGCCCGACAGGCCGGCGGAAAGCACAGCACGAACTCAAACCGTTCGGCTCCACAAGTTCCCGCCAAGCATGCAAGCACGCGGGCGGTCATGCGTCACCTTGACCGATGCAAAGTCGACCGAATATGATGCAGCAGAAAGCAGAGTCGGGACGTCACGCACGGCACAGACGGGCAGAGGCCATGCAGAATGACGCAGAGGCGACGGCGTGCAGGCGGGCAGGCCATGGCAGGCGCCATTCATCACGTGATTTTTGTGAGGTATTTTATTTAAACTATGTAGTCGTTTTAAGTACTTTAAATAATTCTAAAGCATAACAATTTAAAAAATAAATACTTCTTGGAGAGCGAGCTCTAATTAATTTTAACCAAATTCCAGAAAAGCGCCACGTAGCGGAGGGCATTAAACGCACTATCTGGGCCGCGAATCGGCCTCAGTGTCCTCTCTTTACGTTTACTATATTACTCTATGGGTGTACTGCCACCTTGCCCACTGCCAGGACGATGTGCCGCCTTTGGTAGATTCTTGATCCGGATATGACGTCACCATAGTCGAGCGGCGCTGTTGGGTGTCGAAGAAAAGGCTTCCGTCGACAAATTGATCCGTGATAATCGGCTGTTCCGCAGTATCACTCCGAAGAGCGACGGTCGAAAGCAGCGATTCAGATGCAGCGAAGCAGGTTTTGTTGTCCGCAGCATGCGCTCCGATAACACAGCTCAGGATCTGTATAGCAAAGAAGACGTGCGTGCTTAGCATCGTTGACGGTGTACTGCCACCTTGCCCACTGCCAGGACGATGTGCCGCCTTTAGTAGATTCTTGATCCGGATATGACGTCACCATAGTCGAGCGGCGCTGTTGGGTGTCGAAGAAAAGGCTTCCGTCGACAAATTGATCCGTGATAATCGGCTGTTCCGCAGTATCACTCCGAAGAGCGACGGTCGAAAGCAGCGATTCAGATGCAGCGAAGCAGGTTTTGTTGTCCGCAGCATGCGCTCCGATAACACAGCTCAGGATCTGTATAGCAAAGAAGACGTGCGTGCTTAGCATCGTTGACGGTGTACTGCCACCTTGCCCACTGTGTTTTATGTGTTTTATGTGTTTTATCGGCATTTTTAGAGGTGCTCCGTAATCGGTAGCAGGGATGCTGTCCTAGTCAAATGTCCTTTCTGAAGATCTAGAAGCTGCGGCGTCAGCAGCCTCATCGCCATCAATGCCAATATGGCTTGGAACCCACCAGCGCCCTATCTAAATTTTCGTTCCCAGCGCTTTTTCTAGCGAATTACAACGTTGTACAACCAGAGGGTGTTCCAAGAGGTTGCACAGTTGAGCCTATTTGAGAGCCTAGAGGGAAAGCGAAAATGACAGACTTTCTATACAGAAGCTCGACAAAGTGGTCAACTGTAGTTATCATAATATTAAGGTCGTAGTAAAATTTCGATGCATTTTCCTTTAACTTTAGTAAGAATTTGTAGGGCCCTATAAAAAAATCCATCAGACCTGGTCTGTTCTTGTGTTTCCTGATGTAAATACCAGACTGTTGTAATGTGTTTTGGTGTGCACCTCAAACCCACCTAATGTGTTTTCGTGTGTTCATCAGACCGACCTAATTTGTCTCGGTGTGCACATCAGACCCATCTAATATATTTCGGTGTGGACATCAGGCCCACCTAATATCTCTGGTATGCACATCAAACCACCTTATGGTTTTTGTGTGCACGTCAGACACACTATGGGACTATTGATCTAGGGTGTACCAGGAAAATCAGACGCACTAGGAATCTAGGGGACAAAAAGAGACGGACAGACACGAAACTCCGGACGCAACTAAAGATTCATATTTCAGAACACCTACTTAAATAGGCCCACAAACCCACAAGAAGATGCACGCTGCCCAAGGTCACACACCAAAGGCAGGTCAGAACCAAGTACAAGAGAACAAAAGACACACGCTGCCCGAGGTGGCACACCTGTGGCAGACTAGAACCAAGACAGTTGTGTTGTGTTGCAAGATACTAAAGTATTGTGTAAGAAAAGATGCCTCTATAAACGTCTTGTAAATGAGTCATTGATGATTTCAAAGAGTAGTGGTTGTTTTAGCAATATATCTGTTGGTCTTACCAACCCTATTAAAACGTTTCCTAAAACTTAACTTTCTGAAGGGCTTTTAGTTTGGTTTTCAGTGGGGGGGGGGGAAGGGGTTGAAGTGCTTATTTTGTTGGTTCATTTATTTTGGTGGTTTGCCCTTAGAGAGGGCGTGGGTTTTGGGGGGCTTTCCAGTGTCCCTAAGAAGTAATGTCTCCATGTCAGTCGTCGGGATTCTTTGTTTTCTTGTCTTGGTTCTTATCTGCCACAGGTGTGTGACCTCGGACTGCATGTGTGTTTTGTTCTCTTGCTCTTAGTTCTTACCTGCCACGGTGTGTGACGTTAAGCAGCGTGTGTTTTCTTGGGGGTTTGTGTTCCTATTTAAGGAGGAGTTCTGTAAAATACATCTTTATTTGTGTTCGGAGTTTCGTGTATGTCTGTCTCTTTTTGCCCCCTAGCTCTATGGTTAATATGTCTACACCTATTGTGTTTTGACGTACACGTCAGATCCACCTAATGTGTATTGGTGTACATGTCATAACGGCTCGGTCTGTTTTTGTGTGCGCATTGGAGCGGCATTGTGTGTTTCGCACTGCACATCGAAGCGGCTTGGGTGTTTTGGCGCGGACATCAATCAGCTTAGTGTGTATCCTGACGTGAACATCAGAGTGTCCGACTGTGATTTGGTGTGAACACCACACCACCTAATGTATCCTGATGTGCACATCAGAGCGGCTTCTGTGTCTTGGTGGGTACACAGCACCACCTAATATATCCTCTTGTGAACGTCAAGGCGTCATAGCGTGTGTTAGTTTGCACAACACACCGGATAATGGATGTGAATATGCAAACTCAGACACCATCTTAGAATGTTTTGGTGTGCGATCCAAAACATTGTACTGGAGCCCTAATTTGGTCACTTGGCGACAGCGTCTGCGAGAAATCTAGCGGCCGTGATAGGCCGACGCCTCACTTGACCTTGGCGCCTGCCAATCATAGCCGCAATATTTTTCGACGAAATTTCCTCCAAGTGTCCAAATTAGGGCCCTTGGTGTGCACATCGGGCCACCTTAGTGCGCCCTGTTGTCCAACACAGACTAACTTAGTGTTAAAAACACGCTTCTTAGAGACGGTTTATAAAATGAAGACACAATATTTCACTTTGGGCTATGTTCGGATAAGATCATGCACGCGCGTCCGGGCGCATGATTTTTTTTTCGGTGTTTGTGTCACTTCTGAACATGTGTAGGAAAACTAACAAACATATTTTGCATAAAACTTAATATTTTGGGAAAACAAATGTTGAGAGTGACAGAACTGCATATTCTGTTGGTGAAGTTTTCGTTTGGGTCATGTTTGGTGGCAGCTACTACGCTAACTACAATTCTCAGGGATCTCAAATGTTTACATTTATAATAAATTATGGGAACTTGATTAGGATATGTAAATCAATCCGGGGTGTATATATTTCGCGTCAAAAATTCCAAACATGGCTCCTTTGACGTTTTGTCACTAGATTGTTGAGCCGTTATCTAAACAATTTAATCGCTATAACATTAAATGTTATGCCATTTATTCTCCACAAACATTATTTCGTATAATATTTAAACCATTATTTTATACAAAAAAATAAAGTATTATATCGCTTTAAAACTTTTCTAAAGAACAAAGTCAGAAAATTTTAGGGGCAATGAAAGAACCATCTTCAATTTTCTTGAACTTAATACTGGTAGATCACCACCATGCTAATGCGTTTATTTATAAAAAGACATGGTGCATCATTTTGTTTTCTTCAAAATTACAACGCTGCAAATTTTACCTTTTACGCCGGCATTTCTTGCCCAATGCCAAATAAGGGATTATACTTTGATTCCGTGTTTTTCGAGTAGACGTGTTTCTTGTGCTGTATTCGGGAGTTGGGCTCCACTTGTACTCTACTACTTAAAACAATACCTTCGTTTCTCGTGCTTTCTTAATTTGACCAATAGGCCTGTATTGCCTTTTAAAAGTTTTAAGAGCTTTAGCCAAATGTTTTCTAATTGTAATCGCTACAACAATCTTTTTTACCGAAAACAATTGAAAAGTAAGAACTGTGAAAAAATATTAAGCAGATATAAATATATTGATGTGTTTAGCGAACTAAGTACATAGAAGAACCGGATAGAAAAGAGCACCACTCACGACTATTTTTAGTGATAGGAAAATGAAGAGGAAGAAGACAATCATCCAACGCGTACACGTGTACCTGTCGCCTGCCCCGTCAATGATAGTGGCTCGTTCATCCAGGCTCGTGTGGTGCCTTCCTTGCCTATAGAATAAATTATATTTTCTTGTGTAACAACATCCCGGATTCGACATTAATACAGTTCCTGTCCTCACGGAGGATGTGGAAGGCCTCCAGCACCTCGCGGATCAATTTTTCGTTTTTCCTCCCCAAGATGCTTGTCTCGCCTAAAAACGGTCTGCATATGCACTCCATACAATGAATTAGAATATGTCCGCTCATTGTAGCCTGCGAGGAGTCATCATACTCATGGAGTGGATCATTGAGGCATCTGCCCTTTAGGCCTATGTAGCTCTCAACAAACAAAAGTGGTATCTTATATACGACTCGTGAAGCGCATGGAAGCAATCGCTTTGCATGCTTCTTTATGAACTTGTGTCTGGTGCTACCCTCAGCATGCGCATTCACTCTGTAACAAATTCGACCCATTTTTTGAGGTGCTGAAAAACCTACTGTCACGCCATAGTGGCTTGCAAGTGTTTTTTATTTGTGGGACATATTGTACAGGTACGGTGTTACCACTAACCTTGTTTTCTCGACACTGGCCTGTTGCTATGGAAGCCTTTTGCTTTCTTCAGCAGAGCGTTTGCCACATCAGCCAATAGGGCTCGCGAATAATCGACCTTTCTTAGCTTCTCTACTTGCATACCGAAGCTGGCTGCCACAGATATCGCAATTGTAGAAAGGATCAAAATGAAATAAATTATTGAAAATATAAATACGGGATAACTTAGACTTGTGGTTCTTAATCATTGATGCTTCGCCAACACCTTGTGGTTCGACGATGATGATGGATAACTTCGTTGATGGTGAGGGGAAGGAAAATGTACAGGTGAATTATTATAATGATTTAATAAATATATATAACTAGCGCTGTGTGAAATAGACTCCTCTCATTAATATACAGACGAGAAAACTCACCCTAAATTTGGGACGCTTTTTCAGTCAGAAAAAAGTAACTTTTATTGCCGGGCTTGACTGATGGAACGGGGCTTTGCGGACCCTAAAAATGCCTTCGCTACTCCCATTTGAGAACCACTGACTTCGTCAAACTGGTTCACGGTAGAAAGTGGAACAAACAGTGAACGACATTCTTGAAACAATTTCATTTCATTTCATTTCATTTATTATACCCTTATAGCGCCCGGTAAGTGCTTTACATAAGGTGGCATAAACAACAATGGAGATACAAGTCAACAAGAGTTAGGAATATTTTCCTCCTTCCGCTCTTTTTCCCATATTGTAAAGAGTGGCAATTGTGGAACGAAATTTAATGGGCTTCTTTACTGTTACGATTTCGTCGGGGAGGGAATTCCAATCTGATATAGATAACTGTAAGGGAGAAATTTTGAAAGTGTTAGTTCTAGTAGTCTCAAGCTGAAGTTTCTGTGAGTTGTCTGTGCGTGCCGAGACATGGTGAGCAGCTGGGCAATATATTTCTTTCTTTGAGGGTGAATGAGAGTACAGGTGATGAACGGCAGTTAGTCGTGTTATATTACGTCGGTCAGCAAGAAGGGGTATATTAGTTTATGACATTGGTTTAGACCAATTATTTTAGTGCAGTTTGTTCAGTTTTGTATCAGCTAGTTTCTGTGTAATTCATTCCACGCACCTTCTGCGGCACAAGCGATCTGCTTTTGTGGAATTTGTACTCAAAATAATATGACGAATGTTCGTCCTTCTGGTACCCCCAGTCTCCGAAGCTGTTACTGCACTCCTGAAAATAAAGCCAGACTGTAGACTTCAGAAAAAAATTACACCATCTTCCCGAGGGGAATTATGGGGTGATGCGGAGCATCGCGGATCGTAATTAATTTATTCATTTCTTGATTGTTGTCTTTTGGCCGGCCGGATTTGGGCTGCGGCGGACGCGAGCGGCCGAGAAACGCTAGCAGACGACAGCCGCAGAGTTGCGGGGAAAGCCCACCCCTCTGGAAAGCCCTGGCGTGGCGCTGCGACCCGCGCGCCCAAAACTATCCTCCTTTTACTCCTCCGGGGGAACGCGCGCGGCGCGCTACCGCTGCTTATATTCACACTTGAAGGAGAGGAGACTAGAGGAGTAGAGTTGGGCATGCGCGCGCAGTGTGAGTCGAAGCGAACCACGCGAAGTGCACGCAGCTGGTAGAGAGAGCGAGCGGAGAGAGTAACGCGCAGCTGTTGGAGAGAGGGAAGGAGGAGAGTTGCGCGTGCGTAGTGCGGGTGCGGACTACGACGCCGCGGGACATAGACCCGAGCAAGAGATGCTCCGCATCTAATAACGTGACTAGAAATTGGCAGGGGAAACAAAAAGAGTACTTTTAAATTTGCCTTGCTCATTTTCATTGACACTGATATTCCATGAAGTGTCGTGCGTGCATGATGTGCGCGTTATAAATCACTGCTTGTTTAGGAGCACTGTTTTGTTTAGGATGCGCTGCACACACCACACGCTAGGTATCTTCGGGTGGTGTGTACAGGGTCTTGAATGCTTATCTCTCGTATATTGCATTACATTCCTCTTAGTAGCTGAAAGGATCGCGACCGAATCACCTCTATTTCGCCATTTAAGCCATCTATTGACGGCTGTCTCAGCTTGTGCGTTTATCCTCCAGCTGCTCTGTAGCCCTTGGTGCGTCAGGATAATAAATTTGTGTAACTTAGGCGTATATTTTGTTGAATTCTAAGGTGTTTCTTCCGTTTTTTTTTATTTCTTAATTAGTTCCTGCATTCTTTCACGCAAAATATATGTCTAGCACAAAATAAATATATTTTATTTGGGTTTATATTGGATGAAACAAGACACGTTGATGGGGTTTCCTAACCTCCAAGGAATATTCGTGTGAACCGCGGGTACTAACAAAGAGCATCTCGTTAGCGTTAATAGAAGGAAACGGGGGAAGGGGTGTCGCTTCGAAGGAAAGAAGAAACGTCGCGGATATTTCAGTGGAATTGGTATTTTAAACGCCATCATGGAAAGCTACAAGTTAACATTTTTTTTTTTAAATGAAGCTTGGGTTTTTAAAGCGCAAGGACAGCTGGATTGCGTGTTTTTTGTCATATATACTAAACCAATGTTTGGTTATTTTGGGGTGTCTATCAGTATTTACCAAAAAATACAAACCCTAGTTTTAATCCAATTCGTGATATTGTCAGTCTACGTAGGAGAAACCCACTTCGTCATTCGAAAGTCACCTGCGTGAGCCGATTGTCGCCTACACAATGAGTATGCTGGACTAAATACGACCATATTTGAACGGTACTCAGTAAAATTAAGTAATCAAATTACTTGTGACCAATTACCTTATTAGATTAATTTTGCAATAATTTATCAGTATCTTTGTAAGTAATCAAAAGAGTAATCTGATTGCAAATGAAGTTGCTAAAATTACTGCTGTCAGTTACAATTTTCCCCTCTCCTTTCTAACGACGCCCTCGGTTTTTGAAAGTTCATTAAAACCATCATCCTGTCTGAGACTGCCAAGGAAGTCTTCCACAGGGGGATAGTTTACCAAAAGCGGTGCATTTGAGAAGCTGAGTAAATTGTAATTTTTTAGTTTCCAAAAAAAAATATAATTATCAATAGTACGAAAGACCCGTTTTCAAACGCGTCTTTCAAATAGAAAGTACCTGAGAACGTAAGGGCTACTTTTCCAAGTAACAGCCAATTACTTTTTTTCCCTAGTAATCAAGCAATCGAATTGAATACTTTTTGATTGAGAGAAATTGTACTGGCAATCGATTCTTTTTTCGAGGAATTTGCACGAGACTGAATTCAATTTGCGGCCGACGGCCGTCTGCGGGCAATTTACGCTGAACTAAGCTAAATTTACCATCGACTGCATAGCCTGCGCGCTAAATATGCCGGTCTAGATATGACTTGCCACCCACTGTTGTCTACAGACTAAGTGTGCCAATCTACGCACGGCTCCCCATCGACGATCTCCTGCGGACTATGTACGCTTGAGTATCACTCGTTGCCGACAGTCGCGTACCACTCCGTCTGACCGTCAGCGGAAGTCGTGTTCAACACAGCTCCTTGCGCCTTCTGTCGCCCGCTCCTTGATGCTCTGAGGAGAGGCGACGGCCTGCGTATCACATGGCACGGAGTTGGATTCACGCTGAGCCTACTTGGAATACCGCCGGTTGCGACTAATTGTGCCATGTTATGGGTATATATGATTTACCTTTATACGTTTTGTTTGCTCGTGCATTGCCTATTGTAGACTATGGATGTTTTATGTTGCCTCTGCGTGTGTGTAAAGCGTTTTAGCCACACTGGAACGTGATGCTTTTCGCTTAAAACTAAGCACAATAACAAAATTTGTGAACAAATACCAAAGATTCTAACCTGCACCTCAAACTAGCGTTCCAGAAATGTCATAAGATCCGTGCACTGACCCAACGTTTATTTATAAGTTTACTAAGCAGATTATATCTTAAATCAACAACAAAGAAGTGCCGGGTGGCTTTATTGCAGTTTCTTAAGGCCCCGGTACCTTTCGAATAACCTGAGGGAATAATGCATTCAAATTAGGTTTTCACAAAAAATATACTTTTTTTTGTCCCAGGCAGGGATATTTTTCTTCACAAGTTCAGTAATTGTTCGCTCTCCTCTCGCATTTTAGGCTTCTTAACTTTGCCGGTCTGAGTCCTCAGGAAAGAGTCCACGAACAACACATATACCGGTAACGTGTACCAGGGCAGCTGCAATTATAAAGTATGTTAGAATTGCATGAACACTAAACAAAAACAAAAAGAAAACTCAATATAAATTTTTCTACTACCTTGGTATTTCTTGGTGGCACAGTAATAAAAACACATCGATTTTTGTCCTTGAGAAATTTTAACATTTTTACGTTATCAATGCTTCTATTGGCAAGGAGCTTGCACGTGCTTTAATCATGAGGAAGCTGCACAGTAGGGCGTGCCCTTGAACTTTGGAGAAGCGGCATTATGGGCTTAGGGATGAAAACCCCCATTCGTAAGTTGAATTAGGTATTCTTGTAATTAGAGGCGGCGCTTCATTGTCTGCGTAATTAGTACATCTGCGCATGTTTACAGTTGTTTCTAGAATGGGTTTACAACCAGTTTTCAAGTGTTCAGATTGCTGCTAAATGCTGAAGAGCTCTCACAACAGGCATGAACTACTCACATAGCTCCTTGTCCTTGCAAAAGGATATGATGTCTTCTGGGGTTAAGGTTTTATCTGGTCTTATTTTGATCCAAGCACATATCTTTTCAACCGTATGTTCGTGCGGTACTACAATCACCTGCCGAGAGGTTGAAAAAAAGATATACTAATAATTTAGCTTCCGACTTGTTCAAACTGTGATTCATGTCCAAGATTGTCTCGCAACATTATAAAATAAGCTGCTCTTGGAGCTATATATATATTTAAATCCTACACAGTCGGTGAAAACACAACCAAAAATGATATAAAGTGACACCAAACAGGTGATGGAAACCCAATTTGTCATCACATGTACTAATCGCTCACATACATCATGTAGGTTTCTTTGTTCAGACGAACGCCGTAGACCTTCTAAAAACCTTGATTCCAATAAATACCTTCAATGACTGATCAATGTGTTACCTGCTTGCTCGCTTGTCGTTTGAATATTCAGTGTTATACTTTACCTAAAATATCTAGTGGTTCATTGTCTGACAAAAAAGATGTTTCCAATTAAACGCGGTTTTTATCAGCAAGTATTACCCTCGTGTTTCGAAGTCAGGAGCAAATATGCTATTCACTGCAGTGTTCTTTCTTAATTACATCAAGTGTCTACGGTTACAAAGAAAAAACTTTGCACGGAAAAATTACTTGAGCAAAATATTTTTAGAAAATAACTGTTTCAGATTATGAACTTTGTTCTCGGAATAACTGGAGGATTGAGAAGAAACGACCGACCACTTGAGCACCTGCAACGAGAGTGATCTCGAATAAAAAGGTATGTAAAAGACGTAAAAAAGATCACATAAGAAGAAAAAAAGGTCCCATTAGAGCTTTTAGGAACCGTCTCATCTCCTTCCCTCAATTTGATACATCCAATGCAAAGAAGACAAGATGAAGCAGTATACTCTAAGACACAGGTGTGCACAACATTTAAAACAAATTAAACATGAGCACCACAATGTAATCGATAAAAATATCTATTTCGGGGACTATTGCGGGTTTTAGATGGATGTGGCCGCAGCCCATCGAATCGATATTTGACGCCCGTGATTCTGTGGGGTAGGTTGAAAGATGGGTGCTAAACTCAAACATTTTTTTTTGTTGTCAGTCGTTACAAAAAAGTGGACATTTTTAAGGCCCAAAATTTGAGAAGTGCATTTATCTACTATGCCAGGCTGCTCGGTTTGTGAGCTGAGTTGCACTCATGATACCTAATCTGTTCCGTTCTGATGCAACTGATACTTCTGGACTTTGTACTAGCAGCTAAGTACTCTTCCGCAATTCGTATCGTAAAGAAATTAATGTCAGTTCAATTTCAATTCAATTTTTATTTCAGATCAAGTCATACAAATTAAAGAGCAGGCCCACAAAAGCAGCATTTTGCCTGGATTTGGGGCCATGCGACCAAATGAAATACATGTTGTTAACAAAAAACGCTCTGCGGCACCAAAACAAAAATGACACTTCGTAACAATGAAAAAAACACAAAATTAGCAACACAAGTACAAGAGCACATTAGGGCATGAAACAGGCACTCATAACCAAGTCTAACCATTCAACATTGAAACATAAGGACAAAATGTTTACAATGGTCAGGCTACGCTATATGCAACTCAGAAATTTGACACCAATTTTTTTAGTTTTCTTTTCAATACCCTAGTGGATGTTACATTCATAAGGGACTCTAGACGTTCGTTAAATAAAGAAGGAATGTAATGATTTCTATGTTTCTTTCCATACGGTGTGTAAATATTCGGAATGACGTACCTCTAAGTTCTACTCAAATCTCTATTTTTATTTACGGTAGTTTTGTAGGAATTATCGAAATAGTTATTTCTTATTGCTACATATTTAAAAAAAGCTTTTAAAAACAAAGTGCCCAAATCTTTTCCTTTCTCTTGAGTTTCCAAGGGAAACTTAAGTTTTTCTTGGAAACTTTAGTTTCTAAGAAACATTAAGCCATACCACCAATTTTGAACTAACTGTTTACTCGTGCTCGTGTAGAACTTCTCTTCCTGAAGGCAACCACATATCGGCCGCAAGATCACGCGGTATTTAGCGTCGCATCATCACACGTAGCGAGAAAGTCATCAACCACATTGCCGACAGCGCGGAGGGTATAAGAGTGCGGCAGAGCCTGTAGACCACCCCTCTGCTTTGTAACTGCGTCGCGCTCATGATTGACAACACGTTCTTCTTTGTTCAGGTTACTAAAAATGATTGCGCCTGTTTCAAATAGAACATCTGTTTTGTGTGCTGCCAATTTCACGGGCTTGTTCCGATTTCATTTGCGCTATATATTCACTAACGAAATATGTTTCGCCTGGGGATGTTGAATTGGATCCCCGGGCAACAACGCAGGAATTGCTTGTCCAGATTCTTGAGACGCAAAATATGATGACTGAGGGCATTACAAGCTTAAATACTTGAAGTCATCCCTAGCAGTAGGCGTAGCAGAACATGGTACTCGTTTGGTTGCTATCGATCAGTCATACGGAAGTTTGCGCACGGATGTAGAAAAAATACATGATTGTGAAGTATAAACTTCCCGAGTATCATCATTTATGTCACATCTTAAGCTAAAACTGTACTATGGGGAAAATGTCTTGGCAATTCAGTCAAAGGTACGGCCAAACCTGCCCTCTCTCAGTTTGAGCTCTTTATAAGGTACGTGCGCATTCATTTTCACCTCGAAAATACCAAGATAAGCTTTCCCCGAGTGGAGATATCTTGAAAAAGAAGCACGGCGCAATAATCTATTTAAAAGCGAACTGAAGCAGCCCAGGAGTCATTTGATAAATTATAAGATCATAACAATAATATTCTCAAGAAAAGCAAATTGAGGGGCGCAAAGGGAAAAAACAAATTTTCAAACACAGGTTCATGGTTCGATAGCAGGACCAGGAGAATTTTTTTCAGTCGCGCTCCATTTACCTAGCTTGTGGTGCAAGATATTTTTTTCCTTTGTCCTCCTTGTTCCTCTTCTCTAGAGATTATTAGCGTCATTCTTGTCCAACTCGCGGGCACGTTTGCGTCAATTCCGTTATCATGATAGAAGATTGTGTTAGTGTAAACCAGAGTGAAGGAGAATCACGACTAAAAAGTCAAATAAATCAAATTTATATCATATCAGTAAATTTGTTTACTTAAATATATTTTATTTAAAGCATTATAATTTGATTTAAATCACCGAAGCTAGAAAATAGCGATTTTTTAAAAACTAGATGGGTTTCTAAACATGGCAGATTGATCAATTCTCTCTATCGCCGATAACACAGCGTAAGAATGAATTACTTTAAATGTCAAGTACAGTTTAATAACAAATTTTCATTGATGTAGGACTACCCACCATTATGGTAGAACAAAAAGAGCACGAGTATATTAGTCAGCTACCAAGTTCTCTTTTATTTCTATATTTATTTGTGACCTCAATTTAATAGGAAATTTGCTTTCTAATTTTTGTTTCCTTTGTGTTTTGATTTTGTTGAAGTACGATATTACGTTGCTGACCAACAAAGTTGAACGTAGAAATTGAGCTCAACATTCCGATTAGCTCTGAGGAGAACTTCGGTCTCCTCGTGTTTCACTTTATAGTAATCTTCATGGCTTGATGATTTTGTTTTCATTCAAACAAGAAAACTTCGAATAATACACAAAAAATGAACACACATTATTTTCGTAATTATTTTGCGGGTACAATTTGATTTAAACCATCATAGTAAAACTAGTCTGAGTTCAACCGCGATCTATGTCGTGATTTAAGTCATATTGATTTTTATTCAGTGTTTTGATGTAAACACCTTTGATGAGATTCTAAAGGTCAAGGTCACACTGATTGAGCACTTGCATAGGTTTTGGTAAGAGCAGAAACAAGAACGCACGACAAGTCATTCTTCGTTTCTTCAACTACAATGAAAAGGTGTATATTTTAGGAAGCGCCGCAATGTTAAAAAATTCACTTATTTTACAAGGTGAAAAGTGTTCTACCCATATACACGCATTGCGCCGAAACTTGTGGAAAAGTTCTGGTGTTGAAAGAGCCAATGGGGGAAGGTTAAAGGGGCTGGGACATGTTGATTATCAGTGATGACGTGTACATTTCGGAATATGGATACTGCCGAGCGTGAAATACAGCAGATACGTCCTTCACAAGAAGGACGAGAATTGGTCATGCGAAGAAATTTGAAGCTGATTAACGTCAACGTTCCTTGTAATCTAAACAAACCTGAGGATTTTGAAACGTGTCGGTTGAGCACCAGCCCAACGTTGTAGTTATAACTGAGATATGACTGCACAGCTGCATTAGTGACTTCGATATTGTACCCGCCTTCTGTTGGAGTCGTGGCACATTCAGTGCACACGTGGAAACGTAAACCGGTCGACGGGGACCCTCCCCAGCAGCTACGTTTCCGGGTTAAGAGGGATAATCCGGAGAGCACCCGGGGGTGTTCGGGTTCGTGGGCAGGCCGCTCCGCTGGACAAAAACAGTCACCCGTGAGCAAGAGAACCAGTTGGTTCCGAAACGTCGGGATTTTCGCTTTTAATAAAGCTTGGTTAGAGTTTCATGTTGAAGTTTATTTCTCAGTACAATATAGTATTAAATTCAATAGTGACACTTGCTGATCAGCCGCGACATTTTTATAACTGCAGCTGTGCCAACTTAACGAAGGACTATAAAAGGGCGTGGGGGTATAATTATATACGTTAAAAACAGCTACCCATATTCAGTAGTGGATGCTTTCAAGATGGAAAACAAAAATGTTGAAATTCTTATGGCACATTTTGAAGAGGCATGAGTTGCTGCCATATAACGACCCCCCCCCCCCCCCGAAGTGCGGGAGTGACGACCTGGTGTGTTGCTTATTTTGGACATCGTGAACTGGGCGAAAATGGAAACGATAGGGCACGCTTCTCTTTTTGTTTTGTACGTATTGTTTGCAGTTCGGTGTATTGTGGTTCTGATGTACTGTTTGTGGTTTGGTGATTATCCGTTGTGCTGGTGGCGACTTTCGGGGAGGGGTATATAAGGCATAGAGGCAGTAATGTTTTTAGTTGAGTTTGAGACGTTGTCTGTCACTTTTCTTTGTCCTTCACAAGTTTCCGTTTTTCAAAACACAGTGTCAGGTTTCAATCATCATGAATAACTTACAACAGCTCGCCTGCAGTTAAACGTTTTTTCATCAAACAAATGCAGCTTTATTGAATTGTACTATCGGTTGCTCGGCTTTCTCGCTTCAGAATCACTCCCATATTTTTCAATGGGTGATATCAATATTAATACACTTTGACACACATTACATGCCACACATTTTAATGAAGGCACAATGTGCTGCGGCTGTAGGAATTTTAGAACACTGCCAACTAGAGTCATCTTAGAAAGTATCACATCAATCGATATATGTGTAACAAACTTAACTACAACTACAACTACAAGTAATGCCATGGCCGGAATATTGCCAAGCGCGTCGCTGGGCTAGCGCGTGCGTGAACCGCGCTTGACTGTCGCGCGGAAGGTCTAGGTTCGATTCCACTCAACGGACTGTCTTTTTATTCATTCTTTCAACCCAGCGTTCTCGTAAGTTCGAGAAAATTTTCGTCTAATCGAGTTTCGAATGTTCTGTGCGCCGAAAGCTCTACGCCAAATGTACCAGAAACCCACGAGGGTACATAAGGGACACGGCATGGCAAGCGGAGTCCGTCTCGCCCCAGCGTTCGATCCTGGTGTTACGCCGACTTCAACACCCCCGACGCTCTGTTGTTATCCTCTGTTTTCGTTTTGGTTTTGAGCACAAGTTCGCACTATTAAACGTTTAAGTTTCATCAGTCATTCTTTGTTTCAGTACCATAAAATTTGTGGCAATATTCCCATTTTTCGCCTTGCCTCTGTTCCCAAGAATTGCAAAGTTACAGAGCAAAGAGTTATTTAAATTTCGGTGAGTAACAGAGCATGAATAATTTCAATATCGCAGAGTAAGTAACGAAGCACTTCAAAAGTTCAAGGTCTTAGTTGATAATGAAGACGGGTGAGGTACATTTGAAGAAAATCCTAACCAATCTTACAGTGTGTTTATGTGAAAAATTAGGCAACTACAGTGTTGTCTCGTTGAAACGGACACCTCCGTTTCCCAAAAATCCTCCATAATGCGAGTTGTCCACAAAAACGAGAAAAATAAATATATTTTCTTAGTTTGTCCCCAAAAATTGTGCTGATTTAGCGGGGTATTTATATTAACGGGGTCAATATTAACGAGATATAAGTCTATGTGTTGACGTGTTCTCTTCGATACTTTGAGAAAGGAAAAAAAAAGCTCCCAGGTCATGGAATGGCAATCTTCTTTATAAGAGAATAAAACAAAAGAACAATCTGTACTCTTGCTTTATCAAAAAACAAAAAAAAATATTCTAGCCGAATCTAAAAGAAAGTTTGAAACAAACAAATACGTGACATCAAAAAGCCTTATCGGAGTATATTGTTCAAAGGTTTGAAGGCTTCTTTGATGACACGAGAACGATTAGGAAAACCGTGAGCAACAAAACAGGAAAGGCACACAACATAATCCGCAGGAACTCAGCATTAACAACAAGATAAGCAGAGTTGAGGTTGCTGACACAATAAACCTACAATTTATCAAATTAGGAGTGCCAGGTAAACCACAAATGACAAATACATGCAATGACAGTGTAACTGGTTGTTTTATCTCAAGGTCAATTATGTTGTTACCGACAACCCCAGGGAAACTAGATAAACAAATATAAGGCCTGTAAAACAGCGTAGCTGCAGGACATGAGAATTTCAATATCGTTTCAATAAATAAGGCATCATTCAGAAAAAGCAATATTCTATCAAACATGAAAAACAGCATGTTTGCGACGGGAAATTTTCCTGGTGATTTGAAGGTCGTGAGAGTTAACCTTGTATACAAGGGGGGAGGTGAAAATTACCTGAAAAAACTATCGTCCCATATTGGTGTGGCCAATCTTCTCAAAAAATATTTGAAGATGATTTAAACAATGGGTTATTAAACTTGTTCAATAAGGAAACTATTTTTAACGCAGCTCAGTATGGCTTTCAAAAGCGAAAATCCAATGAACTGACACTTACAAACGTCAAGGTACAATCATAGATAATTTCGAGAACAAGCTACTTACCCTAGGGTTATTCTTAGATTATAGAATATAATTTTATACTATTCAACATATCATACTATTTCATAAACTGAAAAATTCTGGTATACGTGGTGTCGCTTTGAAACATATATCATCATACCTAGAAAATCGCTTTCAATGTGTTCAAATTAAAAATGTACTCTCAATAAATTTAGAAATTAAGTGTGGCGTCCATTAAGGTTCCAGTTTGGGACCAGTATTATTTGTAGCATGTATACACGATATCATGACCATTCAAGATTCATCAAAGTCTGTTATGTACGCCGATGACAGATATGTGTTTTTCACTTGTAGTACAAAATCGGCTCAGAAAAATCAGCGAACGACTATCTAATAAAAGTGTCGTCCTGGCTTTAAAATAACAACAGGGGGTAGAAGCTGAGCTAGTTGGTGGTACATATTACAACGGTTTAACCAGCTGAACGACGAAAAGAGGGAGAAAAGAGTGAAGACAGGCGATCGCTGGACTACCAACTATTTAATACTGATACTTCGTTTTCCTCTCCTTTGTCTACTGGCATTGTGGCTACCTTCTCGGACCTTATTCCATCATTTAATGTTGTTGCTCCTCTATTATTGTCTTCTTTTTCTTCCTACTTGATTTTTCTGTGCCATCTCGGATACTGGTTTTCCGAAGGTATCTTTTTTCGCTTTCCTGGAGGGCAATAGATGGTGAACTAACGCAGTTTTCTTCTTTATCTTCTATGGCCAAGGCCTCAAGTATTTCGCGAGCGAGCTGGTCTTTGTGGTGAGCCAAGATGGTTCCCATTTCGAGCTTGGCCTCGCACGTGCATGCTCGACAATGGGCAGCTAAATGCCCCGGCCCTGTTAGGGCTCTTATGTTTGCTGCATGCTCACGTGCTCGATCGTTAACGCACCTTCCCGTTTGTCCAATATACACACGCCCACATGACAGTGGTATGTTGTAAACCACTCCCTTTTCGCATTGGACGTACTTATTCTTATGCTTGGTGTTGCAAGTGCCGGTGTTGTTGGCCTCCGCTAGATTCACCTTCCGGCACATGGCATACCCCTTGTTGGGTGCCGAGCACACTACTTTGACGCCCTGCCTTGTGGCTATCTTCTTCAGCCGATGTGTGACACCGTGAATATACGGAACCACCGCGAAAGGTGATCTAGGATCCTTCTTTCGTGTGTTAGAGTCATTCTTTCGGCTGGATTTCTTGATGTTTTGGCAGAGTTTTTCACAGATGGAGGCTAAGAAGGGTCTCGGATATCCGGCCTCATGGAGTCTGGAGATTTGTTTCTCGAAGCTTCGTCCCATCTGATGTGAACATGTTTTTCTGAGGCTAGCTGTGAGAGCTGTGGTGGCGACCCCTTGCTTTACATTTTTCGAATGTTCGGAGTCAAAGGGAAGGAACCCTTTCCCCGATCGCGTTTCGTATCTCCAACAAACGTGTTCATTTTGGAAGTCTAAGGCCAAATCCAGAAACCTGATAGACTTATCAGCGGGAAGCTCGTATGTAAAGGTGAGGCCCATGCAATTTGTTTGAAAATCCCTAAGAGTGGTGTTAAGGCATCCGTCTGATGTTTCATCAACTTCGGTGGTACATAAAATAAGAAAGTCATCAACATACCGAAAAATAACTGCAACCCGTGGATCTTTCAAAGCTTGTTGTATAGCAACCCCAGACGCGCCTAAAAAGACGTCGCACAAATATGGTGCCACTTTTGACCCGATACACACTCCACTCTTCTGGACAAAATGCTGATCTTGGTAAGTCACTACCGTTGCGGAGAGGTAAACTCTTAAAACCTCCAAGAAGGTATCTACGCTAACACCTGCTCCGTTTTGGAACTTCGCAAGGCCTTGATTTTCAATGGTATTTCTGAGGACGTGCAACAGCCTTGCTTGAGGGATGGAGTAGTACATGTCCTGTACGTCCAGGGAAAACCCCGAGACAATACTACTTCCTTTTTCTTCAAGATAAGTTATTACTTGCTCTGAGTTGGGAATCCTAAATGGATCCTCAATATGTATTTTTGAGAGATGTTGTGCCAAAAACCTTGAAACACATGCTTGCCATGTTGTCCTCTCGGAGACTATGGCCCGAAAAGGAATGCCCTCCTTGTGAGTTTTGGCGGAGAAAAACACCGAAAGCTGGCCATTTGCCGCTCCTTTGATCTTGGTGCAAAGGCTGGCTTGATTTTGGTCGAACAGGTCAATGATGGTTCTTTTTGCTGCTTTTGCCCGTTTATCGTCTACTTTTATGAAAGTCTTATTGATCGCTTGTTGGGCCTTTTCTTCATAGGTGTTTGAAGTCAGTGTTTCTCCGCCAAAACTCACAAGGAGGGCATTCCTTTTCGGGCCATAGTCTCCGAGAGGACAACATGGCAAGCATGTGTTTCAAGGTTTTTGGCACAACATCTCTCAAAAATACATATTGAGGATCCATTTAGGATTCCCAACTCAGAGCAAGTAATAACTTATCTTGAAGAAAAAGGAAGTAGTATTGTCTCGGGTTTTCCCTGGACGTACAGGACATGTACTACTCCATCCCTCAAGCAAGGCTGTTGCACGTCCTCAGAAATACCATTGAAAATCAAGGCCTTGCGAAGTTCCAAAACGGAGCAGGTGTTAGCGTAGATACCTTCTTGGAGGTTTTAAGAGTTTACCTCTCCGCAACGGTAGTGACTTACCAAGATCAGCATTTTGTCCAGAAGAGTGGAGTGTGTATCGGGTCAAAAGTGGCACCATATTTGTGCGACGTCTTTTTAGGCGCGTCTGGGGTTGCTATACAACAAGCTTTGAAAGATCCACGGGTTGCAGTTATTTTTCGGTATGTTGATGACTTTCTTATTTTATGTACCACCGAAGTTGATGAAACATCAGACGGATGCCTTAACACCACTCTTAGGATTTTCAAACAAATTGCATGGGCCTCACCTTTACATACGAGCTTCCCGCTGATAAGTCTATCAGGTTTCTGGATTTGGCCTTAGACTTCCAAAATGAACACGTTTGTTGGAGATACGAAACGCGATCGGGGAAAGGGTTCCTTCCCTTTGACTCCGAACATTCGAAAAATGTAAAGCAAGGGGTCGCCACCACAGCTCTCACAGCTAGCCTCAGAAAAACATGTTCACATCAGATGGGACGAAGCTTCGAGAAACAAATCTCCAGACTCCATGAGGCCGGATATCCGAGACCCTTCTTAGCCTCCATCTGTGAAAAACTCTGCCAAAACATCAAGAAATCCAGCCGAAAGAATGACTCTAACACACGAAAGAAGGATCCTAGATCACCTTTCGCGGTGGTTCCGTATATTCACGGTGTCACACATCGGCTGAAGAAGATAGCCACAAGGCAGGGCGTCAAAGTAGTGTGCTCGGCACCCAACAAGGGGTATGCCATGTGCCGAAAGGTGAATCTAGCGGAGGCCAACAACACCGGCACTTGCAACACCAAGCATAAGAATAAGTACGTCCAATGCGAAAAGGGAGTGGTTTACAACATACCACTGTCATGTGGGCGTGTGTATATTGGACAAACGGGAAGGTGCGTTAACGATCGAGCACGTGAGCATGCAGCAAACATAAGAGCCCTAACAGGGCCGGGGCATTTAGCTGCCCATTGTCGAGCATGCACGTGCAAGGCCAAGCTCGAAATGGGAACCATCTTGGCTCACCACAAAGACCAGCTCGCTCGCGAAATACTTGAGGCCTTGGCCATAGAAGATAAAGAAGAAAACTGCGTTAGTTCACCATCTATTGCCCTCCAGGAAAGCGAAAAAAGATACCTTCGGAAAACCAGTATCCGAGATGGCACAGAAAAATCAAGTAGGAAGAAAAAGAAGACAATAATAGAGGAGCAACAACATTAAATGATGGAATAAGGTCCGAGAAGGTAGCCACAATGCCAGTAGACAAAGGAGAGGAAAACGAAGTATCAGTATTAAATAGTTGGTAGTCCAGCGATCGCCTGTCTTCACTCTTTTCTCCCTCTTTTCGTCGTTCAGCTGGTTAAACCGTTGTAACAAAGTAACAAATTACAACTAGATACGAATAAACCCAAATATATAATATTTAGACCTGTATATAAACACAGCGATGACGGCATTTCTCTTAAATAATAAGCCAATTTAATTTAACAAGTGCACAATCAAAACGGTTTGGGTGTTTTGTTCAATGAAGAGTTAAATGAACTACACATTTGACAAAACTTAAGTCAGAACTTAGCAGGTTGGTTGGTTGCGTGCAAAAAAATTAAGACGCGTGTTTCTACCTGGCTAAAGAAAATGGTCTATTATACTTTGCTCTATTTCAAAATTTGCTACTGAATTTAGGTTTGTGGTACAACAGGTGTTTCGAATTATGACAAAATAGTTGTCATACATAAAAAAGTCTTGCGCTTGCTCGAAAACTACAAAGTAAATATAGCCGAATTTAATAGCTCATCCAATTTCGCAAAAACACGCAATTCTTAAAGGAAACCAAAGACGCTACTTTAAATTATTGCAAGCGATCTATAAGAAAAACTTCGCGAAACAAACTAGGAGAGCTAAAATAACCTATTTACATTTCGACATGACACAACAAGAAACCTTGCGTGCGCGCAAACTATAGAAAACCAAGAAAATAAGTTATCAGGTAACAGATTTGCTGAATCAGGTTGACAATCATCTCGATAAACAAGCTGCAAAGAGCATTTTAGAACGCACAATATCACTTACGAATAATCACGGTAACGAAAGACCTGCTGACAAATATATTATCTTCCCAATTCTGCGGTGTGTATAGATTAAACATTACTTCACCACGTCAACATTCCCTTGAGGATCTCAGATGCGTCGGCTACTTTACCTTAGAAAATGTTCTTGTTTTTCCCGATGATCTTTTTGGTTTTGCGTGAAATTCATTACTTTTATTTGTCCATATTGTGCCTCTTCTTGCCGTTCATTTTGTTATTTTCATAGCAACTGAGGGCTGTGACATGACAAGTATTGCTGTTGATTCTCCTTCCAACTTTATTGTCATTCTCTCCTGCGGTTCTGGAATGGGTCTTCCGCTGTGCTTTAGAACATGTTCTTGTTTCTTCCTCATGGCCATTTTTGTTTTGCGTGAAATATATTCTCCTAAAATTGTCCATATTTTTATGTCTCTTCTTGCCGCTTAAATTGTAGCTTTTTTCTTAAAGCAACTGATGGCAACGATGGCTGTTACAAGTGTTACTGTGGTTTCTGCTGCCAATTTTATCACAATTTTTACTTTAACTATATTGCTATTTTATGTTGCTTGGCGTTTTGGTAATGTAACATGTCACTGGCGTATTTCTTTTTGCCTTACAAATGTACTTTGCGTGTTTCTCTGAACTGCACACGGGGGGAGGGGGCAAGGGCCCGTCACGCAGCAATGCCATTTGCCCCTGCCTTCCTACCCAGTACTGCCGGTGAAAATCCCAAGAAAGAAAGAGAAAATATTCTTGGCCTTAGATTTGTTTTAGATGACATTTCAGAGGGAACTTTTTCATGCGAGGTCTCAGATGAACTTTCTGGCCATAGTTTTCTTTTTGTCTTTAAAGGTAATCCATCTCGTGTAGATAGTATTAATCATGCTAATTCCAAAACGCTCACGGTGTACATTTTTAGGAAAGCACAAGACGAAATTGAGATTGACAATTTTAATATGAGGCAGACTGATTTCTTGAGCTTTGCTTATTCTTATTAAATGATCTCAACGAGACATAGCAGATTTTGGTTGTTTACAAAAAAAAAAGCCTTGTGCAATAATGTTTGAAACTTCATGTGCCTAAAGATAGTGCTTAGCGTTAAGAAACATAACAAGCTCTATGGTTGCGATTTAAACGAAGTTAAGAAGCATAACGCTGAAATACCGTCCAGTTTCTCTGCTTTGTGGTTTTTCCAAGGTATTTGAGATTGCTGTGCGCACATGATGACTTTTTTCCGCCAAACGTTAACGCCCTTGCAGCACGTTTTTTTAAAGGTATATCTGTTGAAACGAATTTGTGTACCTATTTAGATTAACATCTGCCGTTTGTTTCAAAGAGAGTACAAGTAGATGGAATATATTTTGATTTTCTAAATCCTTCGACAATGTGAGTCACGTGCTGCTTTTGTGCAAATTACATATGTATGGTGTCTGTCCAGAATTGTGTAACTGGCTTAATAGAGTTATCTGTCTTTTCGATCAAGTAGTGTTCGGGTCGCTGACAGATATTGATCCAGATCAACTGATATTGGTCCTACTCTGATCAATATCAGGATCAATTTTGAGGTCATCTACTGTTTTAAGCTTTTATAAGTAATATAGCGACATGCGTAGAAAACAAAAACATTATACTTCTTTTATTTGTTCGACGACATCAAGTTGTTAAAGAGTGTCTATTGCCCTTTTGATTGTGATTTGATACAACATGATGTGTCTAATGTAGCACAGTGTTGTAAACAAAATTAGATATTCCTTAATCATTTTAATAACAAAAGTTATATCTTGGTGCAGACGCCGTGAGATCATTAATAACACTTGTCATCTTGAGAAAAAACCGATTGAACGAGTGCTCAATTGTAAGGGATTTTGTTGTTCATTAAATGAAAATTAACTTTTAAACACTTTTTTTGTTTGTTGTCGGCTCTGCAATAAACGTTCTAGGAGTTATATTGCGTTTGACCAAACATTTTAAAAAGTCCAATTGTTTAATTCAGCTTTTTTATTCTTACGTGGTTTCAAGGCTTGAGTTTGCTTCTGTGATTTGGGAATCAATATCTGTAACTAAATCTTTGTTCATAGAACGCGTGCAAAAAAGTTTTTCGAAATGTTTATGATAGATGGATTGGACGACCCGTGTATTATGACTATGAAGGCTTACTAACTAGATTCTCGTTGAAGTTTTTAAACCACAGAAGAACTGTCCGTGACTTGGTATTCCTGCATAAGATCACTAATCGTGCCATTGATTCTTCATGGCTTATTAGTAAAATAAATTTTCATGTTCCTTTCCACGCTACGAGACAATTTACTTGTTTTGATATTTGTTCGCCATGATCTGTGTCACCTCTTTCTCATTTAAAGACATTATGCAACAGCATTGTTCCACCTCAAGTTGACCCGTCTACATATCGCTGTCAGTGGAGAACTTATGGTCGCCCTATACCGCGTCAGAGTATTGCATATTTATTTGTTTAATTAGTAGGATTATTGTGTCAGAGTTTCTATTGTACGAGTTGGCGTACCTAAGAGAAGGCCGCTTGGCCGTTTTAGGGCAACCGAAAATCTGTTTTTATTCTTATCAATTTTATAAGCTATAAATTACGCGAGGCATTATACACATAAAACTTAAATTTCAGAAATTGCGAAAAAAAATAAACGCAAAACTCGCAGGAAAAGTACGCAGATAATATGAGTAAGCAGAAAGATGTATTTTTGTTCTTTTATACGCACATTCAAGATAAAGCGTATTTAACGTGTACATCTCTGGATTTCTTAAATCGGAACCGAGCATATTTTGGCGTTGAAATTCTTCCAGAAGAAGAAGCCTTATAAACTTGTTAACAAAACAAGGACCTCTGAAGGCAAAAAAAAAAAATGTCGACCTGCTTTAACCGGTACTTTTGCTAGTTCGTTTTCTTTTGACAACGGCGTGGTTACCTATGTCATTAGGTTTTGCGCTTTCTTAGCCATTGCCTTATAGTTTCGTTTCGGAGCAGGGTGTATTTGCTTCTCTGTTTCGCCTAGGCTCTAAAAAATTGTAGGTCCTGACAATATTCCAAAGGAATTCTTCGTTTTATATACTAAATATTCATCTAAGTGTTTATACCGCTTATTTGATTAATGTCTGTGAGCTGGCTTTGTACCACGTGAGTCAAAATGCGCTCAAGTTCGTTCCTGTCAACAAATATGGAAGTTCTAGGGACTCTACAAATTAAAGAACATTTTTTTAATGGACGCTCAGCGAATTGTTTGGACATATAGTCTGTAATCGTATTTCTTCCTTGTGGAAGCAAAAGTTAGCTTGTGTGCTAAGCTGCATGTTTTCAGGATCATTGTTTATTTATGCTAAAAACCTGTAGACTGGGAATATAATTTAAAAGAACACACACATCGTTATTAGATTTTTTCCTCAATCCCATTCTCCATTTTTATTTTTTTGCTGGAATTAACAAGCTTGCCTGCGTTTTTCACTTTCATTGGCAATATTTCGACGGCGCAACTTTCAAAGACGGTAGCTGAAGTTCATTTGCCCTCAAGGACATTCGTAGGAATTAATTACAGGAGCGCAAGAGCAAGAAACGGAAAGTTTGAAACATTTCTGCAATATACTAAACATGTTAGCAAATGTATACAGGCAAAATTTAGGTAAGCAATTAAATGTTAGACATATTCATTCGTGGTTCAAATGAGAGCAATATAACGAGACAAACAGATAATAGGAGGAAATCACAAAGCTGAGTTAAGCATTTTGCGCAAAATACAGATTCCTTCAAGACAATTTTACTATGTATAGTAATGTTGACTAGTACTCACCAATATTTTAAACAGGCGGAAGAAAACAAGACATAAGGATTGGCAGCACTTAATAAAGCCAATACAACAAAGCGAATAGAAAATAAAAAATTACAAAAGCGGAGTTAAACATTTTTCTGCCAAATACATAAATATCGCATTCGGTAGCAACTTCGTCAGTAAGAGAGTTACGGTTTGCAGTTGAGAGTGCTAGCGGTGAGAAATTTAATTATATTATTCCGATTCGAATGTTGGTTCCGTCGTTAGGACGTGATCATGACGTAGGGGAAATGTATAAGGGAGACTTGCAGTGGCTATGTATATAATATAACCTGTGAAAGGTAGAAAGATGACCACGTTCACTGCGGACGTCGAGGGAAGCTAGTTTGAACAGAGTTTTCACATGGGGCACACTGCTCTCGCAAGAATGGCTTTCCATGTATCAAATGAGTCACTCTTTTTTAAAGTGTTCCAGTCTATTAGGAAACACTGATGAGGAGCCCATATTCCACTTGCATATTCTAGTTTCTTTCGGACGAGAGCCTTTATTGATGTTATCTTCACATCCTGTCGTGCCTGGCAAAATGGCCTTTAAGAAAAACCAAGAGTTCAAGATTATTTCTTTCTAATTGGTATCGACGTGCGCATTCCAGGTTAGGTCGTCTGTGGAAGTGATACCTACCCAGGTAGCACGCCAGAAGGAATGCCGAGCTTGGGCAAAGGTCTGGCAAACATAAGGGCCCAACTTTGGCGCAGTTAGGTTTTTGCACCATGGCACTCATCAGTGCCAAAGTACGGTGCCTAACTATAGCCTTAGTTGGGCGATCCTAGGGCATGCCACAGTTTGGCTCTTCTCTGGTACGCCAGAGAGTGCCAAAGTTGGTGCCATACTTGAGCCATAACTGCCAGAGCAATGCCTAATTTGGGTATTTCAGAGCATGCCAAAGTTTGGCGTTGCTCTGGTCTGCCAGAGGAGCGCCAAAGTTGGTGCCATACTTCAGCCATAACTGCCATAGCAACGCCTAATCTGGGTATTCTGGGCATGCCAAGAGTTTGGCATTTCTCTGGTCCGCCAGAGGAGCGCCAAAGTTAGTGCCATACTTGAGCCATAACTGCCAGAGCAACGCCTAATTTGGGTATTTCGGACATGCCAAAGTTTGGCTTTTCTCTGGTCCGCCACAGGAGTGCCGAAGTAGTGCCAGTACTTGAGCCATAACTGCCAGAGCAACGCCTAATTTGGGTATTTCGGACACGCCAAAGTTTGGCCTTTCTCTGGTCCGCCACAGTTGTGCCAAAGTAAGTGCCAGACTTGAACCATAACTGCCAAAGCAACGCCTAATTTGGGTATTTCGGCCACACAAAGTTTGGCTTTTCTCTGGTCCGCCACAGTTGTGCCAAAGTAAGTGCCAGACTTGAGCCATAACTGCCAAAGCAACGCCTAATTTGGGTATTTCGGACATGCCAAGTTTGGCCTTTCTCTGGTCCGCCACAGTTCTGCCAAAGTAAGTGCCAGACTTGAGCCCTAACTGCCAAAGCAACGCCTAATTTGGGCATTTCGGCCACACCAAGTTTGGCCTTTCTCTGGTCCGCCACAGTTGTGCCAAAGTAAGTGCCAGACTTGAGCCACAACTACCAAAGCAACGCCTAATTTGGGTATTTCGGCGACGCCAAGTTTGGCTATTCTCTGGTCCGCCACAGTTGTGCCAAAGTAAGTGCCAGACTTGAGCCATAACTGCCAAAGGAACGCCTAATTTGGGTATTTCGGACATGCCCAGTTTGGCTTTTCTCTGGTGCGCCACAGTTCTGCCAAAGTAAGTGCCAGACTTGAGACATAACTGCCGCAGTAAATCTTAATTTGGCGATTCGGGGCATGCCGAAGTTTGGCTCTTCTCTGGCTACCCACTGAAGTGCCAAATAAGTGCCAAAAGTGGCAAAGAAAACCGAGAGGCCTGCCCAAGTTTGGAATATCTCTGGTGTGTCACAGAAGTGCTCTTTCACGCGCCCCAGAAGAGAATTAAATTAAATAAGCGTTGGAAACACGATGGTCAGATGTCATCACCTCCGTTCCCAAGCAGCACGGCAATACTTTGCAGTATCGTGCCAGTACCGGCCGAAAGTCGGTCCCAATATCGCTCAAATGTCCAGTTTTGCACCACCGTTTGATATCCGGCAGGTATTGCCGTACAGCCGTTTTGCCCCGGCCTAGCGTTCGCGCAATATTGTGCGAATACTCTACGATGCGTCTGCTCCGTATTGGCCGAACGTCGTGCAAGTATGTGTTCGTTGCATATCATTTGTTGCATATCCAATCACATATAGGGACAAACAAAATTTTTTCGATCGCTCCCAGAAGTTTATTAAACCACTATCATTACACACAGTGTATTCTCGACATATTTACAAAGGTCACACTTCTCTGTAAAACGAAAAGCAAATTATAAAATAGAATTAACACTGTCCTCATGCCAAGCAAAACTCATCACACAAAAAACCGCGGAGATTGAGAGGAAAGCAGGACTACTATCAGAAGCATGCTTGCAGTGTACTTACTAATAAAAGAGCGATATCATGTAATCCTTGATAGATGCATAATCCAACTCAGGCACCCCACAAACACACTCGAGAAAGAAGGTTGCGCACATTCAACTGACGTCTCGTCGTCGGCGAAGAGCAGTTTTTGTCGAAGCGTGTCCAACAAACACACCACAAGAATTCCACGAACTCCGGTGAAAAAAATGGCTGTTACCAAAAAATTGGCATGGACGTATTCCGGCCGTTTACGACGAAAAAACACGGCCGCGTCTGCAACGCACGAAAGCAACAGAACACTGAAGAGCGCATTTCAAAAACCGGACCTACGTGGCCCGCCTATTTCTCTAACTAGGCAAACGGCGAAAACAACAGCCCCAGAGATCCCATCAGCGTGACAGAGACAGTCACGTGACAAATTTTCGTCCAAACGTTTTGTCCTACGCGTCCTACGTAGAGAGGTCACGCGTTTCGCTCCACCCTTTTGATTTGCTTAAAGCGGCTGTCACGCTCGCTGACAGCCACACGAAGACACAAAAGCAGGTGGGGAGGATTTGCAAAAGGCGAGGTCGAAGGGGCATCAACAACGCAGCTAAGCTCTCTCTGCATTTTCGACGCTTTAGAGTAAAAAAGAAAAAAACGAAGACAACTTTAAAAAAAGAAAAAAAAACTGCTGTACAGCCAAAGCTACAGGGGAGAGAGTGTATCCCGACCTGTTCAACAGTAGGGAAATAAGAGACGGGGGAATCCCAGCCCTTCTCTGGAATGAAATGGAACGGAATGAAAGGAAAGGCCGCTTCTGCCGGTGACCTTGTCGCCTTGCCTAGTCTGTCAGCGTTCGGCTTCCATTGTGGGCCTCAGAAAGATAATCTCCTTTCTTGAGAGCGAAATGGAAGGGGTGCTTATGTTTTGCGGGCTTGTCGCCATCCGATAGGCCTCAATTATTTCTCTCCCCACTCACTCTCAGTGGCCTCCCATGGCTGTCGTGCCGGCGAAATTAGGCGTTCAGCCGGGACATTTTCTCCCGTGAATGACGATCGGGTGCTGAGAATCCGAAGCAGCTCTTTCGGCGTCCATTTGATGTTCTCGGAGTCGGTCGCTGAGGCATCGCCCCGTTTGCCCGATGTACCTGGCCCCGCTAGGACAGGGGGATCGCGTACACTTCCTCCGCTTCCTCTCCTTCCCCGAAGATTTCCCTTTCCCGTACTCCCACGGAGCGGGCGGGCTTTGAGCTTGAAGCCGAAAACAAATGTTGTTGAAGTTGAAAGATTGTCCTGTCTGTATCGTCCCTTATGTGTCTCCACTTTCTAAATGTTTAAAAAGTACCAACACGCTAAAATAGTACAATTTCCGGGATTTCATTTTAATTCCCCAAGTGTGATGCAGGAGCGGCGCCACAGAGCCCTGGTCGTTTCCGCTCTTTGTTATCGCTAGGATTTGACAGTGCTCAATTACAATGCAAGACACGCACAGAGCCACGATCGCTTTTGCAATGCGCCGCCTAATAATGATATCTGTTGAGGAGACGTGCGCACATCAGTCTCGCGCAGCGCTAGCTCGATGGCAGCACTTTCTGTAAAGGCGCATTCACACCGGGGATGTAAGCAGTCGCGCGATGCGACTAAATCGCATCGCAAAAAAAAAAAAATATATATATGGTCACTTTGGCGTGCGCGATGAGCGAGTCCAAAGCCTTCGTTGGCGAGTCGCTTCTCAAAAACTCTCGCTCCGAACGCCGTTGATTGGCTCAGCCTCTCCGCGACTAGATCGCATCGCAAAAAGTCGGGTCAGCAAGCGACTGCTCAAATCGCGTCGCTTTTTGACCGCGATGGTCGCTTTTGCGATGAAAGTTATCGCGCGACTAGATCGCATCGGCGGTGTGAACGCGCCTTAATGTCGAACCAGTCTCACGGCGCGTCCCGATATTGGCGTGTGTACCTACGCACGAGTACAACATCCGGCACAATTTGCGTTTGCAAAGCCTGGTCCAGCCGCGTCAAAACATTCAGCCGACCTTTGGACTGGAGAAATCAAGAGACACCCAAAATAAGATAAAGTGGCCAGCCGAATAAAACTTGATTTTTATTTAATTAAGATGACGACCACTCGCGTACATCAAATACCTCATCAGCCAAACTCCAAGGCAGTAAGCCTAGTTCTGGCACTTGTTTGGCAACTTTGGCTCGTAGCTGCCAGATGACAGCCGAGCTATCGGGAAGCCAAGCCTAACTTTGGCTCAAGTTTGATTGCTGAATCTCTATTTCTTCGTGACAATAATACAGAACTTTATGAACGCCCCTCGTAAAACTTGATTTCTATTTAATTAAGATGAAGACCACTCGCGTACATCAAATACCTCATCAGCCGAACTCCAAGGCAGTAAGCCTAGTTCTGGCACTTGTTTGGCAACTTTGGCTCGTAGCTGCCAGATGACAGCCGAGCTATCGGGAAGCGAAGCCTAACTTTGGCACTTGTTTGGCAACTTTGGCCCGTAGCTGCCAAATGACAGCCGAACTATCGGGAAGCGAAGCCTAACTTTGGCACTTGTTTGGCGACTTTGGCCCGTAGCTGCCAGCTGACAGCCGAACTATAGGGAAGCGAAGCCTAACTTTGGCACTTGTTTGGCGACTTGGGCCCAAAGATGCCAGATGTACAACCGAACTATAGGGAAGCGAAGCCTAACTTTGGCACTTGTTTGGCGACTTGGGCCCAAAAATGCCAGATGTCAACCAAACTACAAGGTAGTAAGCCTAACTCTGGCACATCTGTGGCGATTTTGGCCCGAAGGTGCCAGATGACAGCCGAACTATCAAAAAGTGAAGCCTAACTTTGGCATTAGTTTGGCGATTTTGGCCCAAAAATGCCATATATCTGCCAAACCACCGGGCAGTAAGCCTAACTCTGGCATTTGTTAGGCGATTTAGGCCCAAAGATGCCAGATGACAGCCGAACTACCAGGCAGTGAAGCCTAAGTTTGGCACCTGTTTGGCGAATTAGGGCCAAAATACCCAGACTGTTGCCAAGGAAGGTCAGGTTTGGCTCTACTTTGGCTTCTTCGGGCTTTTCAATGCCCTAAACTCCCAGACAAAAGCCAAGTTTTGGCCCAGAACTCGGTGCTACCTGGGACCTTATGAGGTTTTCAAATATTTGATCAGATCCTCAATTTAACGTCCGACGCGACACACAAACAGCCCCAAAAAGAGAAAACCTCCTACCCCTTCACGCCTTAAACGTAGGCGACTCCCGATTCAAGAGGCGTCTTGTCGCCCGGCCACCCGGCTCGCCGAACCGCCCCTCTCCCCTTCCTCCACCCGCACACACATACACCGGGAATAGCTGCTGGCTACGCCACTGGTTAGCGTATGTCAACCTTCTAAATATGCGCTAGTGCAAGCGACTAACATTCCGGTTCTTGCTCGTTATGAACTTCGATGGTCTAAACCGTGTCTGCGTTCGCGCCACTCACTAATTTTATCGAACGCTCGACGCCTTCAAACGTGCCAACATGTCCGCCAACCCTTTGTTTAAGGAAGACGGAGGTCGCCCTCCTGGGCGGTCATAACCAACGCCAACTGGCGCCCGCGCAGAACATTTCCTTACCTGCATACGGTGCACACGACTTTGATCTTCGACTGTCAAAAGTCAATGCAGCGCTCTCGGTGACCTCGTAAGAAGAGACTGAGCCGAACAGAACAACAAAGAACGTTCCTGCGCTGGGACGCCTCCGTCGAACGTTCGAGAAGAAAGACCGTTATGCCGATATGACCGGGAGCGTCGGCGGGGAAGGCGCCGACGCTCCCGGTCGGCCGGGCGGACGCTCTCCCACGCATGCGCGAAGAATGACGTGTCATACGAGGAGACCAACTAGCGATCTCGTTTGCGCCTTTCCCCAGCCAATCGCAGTGCCCAGGCTTTGGCAGTGCTCAAACAGGTGCACCCTCTGGGAGGTAATACTTATCTCCTTGGTGCCCCTTCGCGGCGAACTTCACCTTGTAGCACCGCATTCCTAGTGTCTGCGGCGCCTGACGAGGTAACAAGCGGAGCGCTTGCCCCCTTGCCGGGAGGAGGTGGTAAAGGCGGTCTGTTACCTCATTTTGGTCCCCTTTCTTCTAAGAGTGTAGGACACGAACCACGGCTACAGTTTGGAAGTCTGCATGTAAGGAGGAGAGGTAGCTTTTGAAACGAAGAGCTTGGCTTTTGGAGGTGTTTAAACACGCTCCAGAAAGGAAATCGTACTCTGAAAAAAGCTGTGCAGCGGACTCAAAGCTCTGCGAGTCGCTCAAAAACAAACTGACATCGTCGGCGTGCGCGCTAACTGTGACATCACCGCGGGCCTGGTAACGGAAAGCCGCGTATTCGGCAGGAAGACGCAAGGCGTCGGAGGAGAGGATCCAGACTTAGGACATAAAGCAAGGGAGACAGGGGCAACTTTGCAGTACTCCCCTTGTCACGGAAAAGGGAGCAAGGATCCAGCGTTTACTTGGAAATGGCTTGTCAGCCCACTGTACAGGGATCAACAGCAGTGCTATAAAGGTGTCAGGAAACTCAAAACCTTTCAAAACTTCAAACAGAAAAACGTGCTCGACTCGATCGAAGGCCTTGGCGTGATCGAGGGAGATGAAGCACCCTGACAAGTGTGTAAAATTGGCGTACAAAAAAAGATCGCGCGTGAGAGACAGGAACGAGAAGATGTTCCTGCCGGGTACGGAACACGTCTGTGTCGGGCTTACAACATGGGGCAAAATGTGACGCAGACCAGCAGCGACGTCACTGACTTGTAGTCTATGTTCAAAAGTGTTATGGGCCGCCACGCCGAAGGGTCTGATGGTAAGCCACCTTTCTTAGGGACGGGCACCACGCGACCACGTTTGAATGATGGCGGAACGGCGCCGGTCTCCTAAAACCGTTGACCAGCTGGATAAAGGGCCCCGAATATCTCCCAAAAAGAAACGTAAAATTCGGCTGGCAAGCCGTCCGGCCCTGGGGCAGACCCAGTCTTCATAGCACGAAGGATCTCGAAATGTTTATCGCGGTCGGAGGGACATACAAGAGACGAGGCCAAGAACTCGGGGCAAGCAGCAACGTCGCCCCAAAACTGGCGAACTTTCTCAGCAAAATTTTCGGATGCAAGGTGATCCGAACAAAAAAGATGTGAAAAAAAATCCCTGAAAACCGTGTCTATGTCGTGTGGATCGTCGGAAAAGCTCCCGTCCGCGAGCTGGACATTATGAATGAAAGGCGGTCCGCCTCCACCAGTTCGCACGGTGCGAAGGCACCGAAGAACCTCTGGGTCATCCACAGGCCGGTCTTGCGTCGCTGCTCGACAACCGTTCGGGAGGACAAGCGTGAAAGGCACTGGTGTCGATCACGGAGGACCGCCAGGTATTCCGACATCAGGTGTGTGCGCGCGCCTCCACGCAGCACTGCGCGGATGCGGTTGACAACCTCGTTGAGAGCGTCGGTCGTCCTGCGTCGAAGCATTTTCCCCACTGCTGTTGCAATGAAACGGCAGTCAGCCTTGATCCCATCCGACCGGGTGTGAGACAGGGGGACGACCGTCAGTGACACCCCTATAGATCGTCGCAGGCTTGAAATGGTCAAGTCATTTCGCAGAAGGAGACGTCCATTCGCCATATGTCGCCTCGCGGTTGCAAAAAACTGGAGACGTCGAAAACAATGGACACTTGGCAATGGTCTGAAATGTACCCAGCGGCTATCGGAAAAGAAAGCACCATGCAGGTTTCAATATGAGTAGCTAGGCAAGAAGGGACATATACTCGATCTAGACGGCTCGACAAGGAGCCTCGCGACCACATAGACATGTACGCCGTTCCATTTAACTCGAGCCAGCCATCTCGCAAATTGTAGAGCGTAAGTATTCGTACAAGCTCACGGGCATTCGAAGAGGGACGTCAGCGTCCAGGGCCGCGAAGATCTCGAACAGAATCTTCTGCACAATTGAAGTCCCCACAAAGCAAAAAGGAACCGTCGTTATAACATATTGAAAAAGACTACTAAAACAACTGTGAGACGCCGAAGCACGCGCAGGCGCATAAACACTCACTGCCCGAAACTTAGCATGACGCACAAAAAAGGAGTATACAAGAACGCGGCCGTAAGGATCACAAGGAGAAAATGTGCCTCTAAGAAAGCAAGTACGAAAAATTAAAACGCCCACGCCGCATGAGCGTGACACGGCAAAAGAAAAGTAACAAGGTATAGTAAATCTCGTCTTAAACTCGGCTACATCACGCGCGGAAAAAAAAATTTGTTTCCTGAAGGAACAGCAGATCGCAATGTTGCGCCTGTGCAAAATGCACAACCTCGCGTTGTTTGTTTGGGGAGCGAAAACCCTGAATATTCAGGGTAATCACGTGCAGGGCCCATAAGAAGAATGAAATAAGAACAAAACAGCATGGCCCCAGGAAAGGCAAAAACGTGAGGCTGTAGTCCTCGTCCAAGTCTTAAAGCTCAAAACGTTTTTTTCTTTTTGTTTTTTACGGTGGACGCGATTGGCCCGTCCGAGCCGCTGCTAGTGCTTGGAAAAGTTCGTTTCGCGTCACCACGGTCAGCCGCCCCGTCCTCGCTCTCGTCGGAAGAAGAAAACTTGGACGACTCACGTTGTGTTAACGGCGACAACTCAGAACGGGTGGAAGGCTCTCGTTGGCCTTGGGTTAGGTCTGTGTCATCTGGAGAGCACCAGACGACCGGGGCTATGACTCGAGTCGGCCACGTCGCTCTCCTGGGAATCGAGGGCGTCGGGAGACGCTGCAGCCTCATCTTGCGTCGAAGCGACGGGTAGCGCCGCGACAGCAACTTGCGCCGGGGCGATGGTGGGCGTCGCGGTGGTGACTTGCGCTGGGACGATGGAGGGCGTCGCGGCGGTGACTTGCTCTGGGACGGTGGGGCGCGTCGTTGCGGCGACTTGCGTTTTGACAATGGCTTGCAGAGGGGTTTTCATAGAAAACGCAAAGGGGGACTTCACAGCGGTAGAGGTGACAGAGGACAACTCACTTGATGAATCACCGGAGGGTGTGTCACCCGGGTCCAATGGACGATCCCGCGGACGGATGGAGGAGTCCAAATCGTCATTGAGCTCCTCTGGAACAGGGGGTCCTTGCCTGCGGCACCCTGCGATGGCTGGTGGAGTCGAGGGGCTCCCGCTGGGTGGGCCACAGCGGCGTTGGACCTACGCTGTGTACAGTCCGTTGTAGCATGGCCGTGACCGCACCGCAAACAAGGGGCGGTGCAGCCCGCTGTTGGATGCCCGAAAACTGCGCAACGTTCACAGCGTGCTGTCTTGCAGGCTGGCCCGATGTGCCCTGCCTCTCCGCACCGGCTGCACACACGTCGCAGGCCATGGTAGTCCACCATTACTCGGTGCCCTTGGATGGGGATGAGGTTTGGTATCGGCTTCGTCATTTCGACTTTGACCACCCTCGTTCCTGTCAGAATGTCGGGACGGTCTCGGTACGACACGTACGTGATGGACTTAACTTTTCCAAATGGGGCGATGGCTTGCGCGACGGCTTCTTCCGTGACATACGGCGGGAGACGATAAATGGAGACTTGAAGGACGTGGACGCCGACTGCTTTGAGTGGCACCGCAACGTCACGGAGCACCAAGTTCCCTTGGGCTACAAGGCGGTTCGCTGCACTGACGGTGCTCACCGACGACATAAACCTCATTCCATCTTGGTGTTGCAAGTACTTCAAACCTCCGGAACCGGCCATTACTTGAAAAACGTCCATAATCTCGTCGACTGCGGTGTCGGCAGGGACGCTGAACGAACAACACGTACACTTGGCTGGTAGCACCGTGGACGTCATGGTTGGAAAACCGAGAACCCCGGGGACCACAAGCAAACGCGGTCCCGGGGACGCAAGAGAGGGCGATGGACTGGGCGAGACGGACTGGGCGAAACAGCGAGGCGGCGAGACAGCGAGGCAGCGAGACAGCGAGACAGCACTTGATCTTAGACAAAAGGCCGAGAAGCTCTAGTCTTTGACGTGCCAAGAAACTTCCGGCTGTTTATATATATATTTTTTTTAAATTTCGATCTTAATATTAGGGTTTTTGAAGCTGTTCGAGAATGATAATATTGTAAGAGATGTCTGCAGCTCAGCCATGTTGAAAAGTGGACCGCATGCAGAGTACCGAAAACGCTGACAATGACGAGAAATGTTGAGAGTAATCTTGCAGGTCCTTGATCTTTATACGACGCCTGTTCAGGGTGACTCCGGATTAAACTCAGAACGTTGTAACCATCGAATTTATCGAATTACTGATCACTAGGAACGGAAGGACCACCGTTCGAATGATTCCTCGAGTGCGGGCCGAGGCGCTTGTGGGTTTAGCAAATGGTCTCTTGTGTTGTGTGTATGTTTATTCAGTCGGAAGTTAGTCAGCACCAACGGGCGACTTGTCTCTAAGCTGTAGATACGAAATTTATCCGGTGCATTTTGAGGCTAGCCTGGGGTTTTTAACATTCATAAGGTAGTTGTGATACACAATTGCACGTCGGTACAATGCTCATCCAGATCGAAACAGGCTGGTGTGGGGATTGAACTCAGTGTCCCTGCATTCTTCAGCGAGAGCTTTTGCTCCACGTGGTCCGAGGTGGTGTGCGCTAGTCCTCTCGGCCACCGATCTCCCTCTCCACTCTTCCTCCATAGACCGTTAGCAGAATCGGATGGCGCCAACTCCACCATTGGATTCGTGCCCGATGCTGAGGCTCCGTCGACGCTTTGATTGGCCACGGGGTCCAGCCGAGCAGTGACGCAGCACTCGTATGGAATCTGTATCTTCGCTCAATCTCACTTTGATGGCTTCAACCTTCTAGTGCACGGGCTTCGATTATCCTAGGAAATATTGGCAAAGCACTCGCCATACGGATGGATGCTCGAAATGACATCGGCCTGCAGCAGCCTTTTTTCTGGAATGGTTTACATACGTAACAACTTTCTACGGCATTACGGAACCAAAGAGCGCGAGAGTACAACTTTGAGTGGCAGCGCCGTATGGGTGTGCTCAAGCTGCGCCAGTGCACCGGCGCCCATAGATTTGGCGAAGCTTGCTATATCGAAGTCAGTTGACAAGCTTCCTCCTGGAGCCTTTTCGTTGTGCATCCGCTAGGTGGTTTTCGCCATTCTATGAGCCCACCCCATGGACCGAAGCTGCGGAACTGTTGGATCTACTTTTTACGATAAACATGACGTTTGCGCAAAAGTTTCAGCGAAATGACATCGTTTGAAACGGTAGTTCTTTGTTTCCCGTGGAGACGTTGCAGCTGGTGGCGCTTGGAACGCTATGCGCCCATACTTGCTAGCATGCACGCAACAAAAAAGAACCGTTTTTGAAGGGCGTTCTTTCACGTAGCTTGTCAACTGATAGATCTAGGAACGTTGTCTTCGACTTTATTGTCCTGGAAACCTGTGACAATCAAACGGCGCGCGTCATGACGCGACAAAGGTCGTTTGCCTACCCTATAGACCTGTATCTCTCAATTTTTGAACAGCGTCCCAGGCGAGAACCGTCGGATATTTTTAGGTAGCGTTTCCACTATGCGTAGCGTTGCGTCCTTTCAAACGCTCTGTTAGTGCGGGTGATATATGAGTAGACGCCGAGGGAAGTTGACAGACGCTAGTTTACGCCCGCGGAAGGTACATGATAGTACGCTAGGACGCCGCTTCACGTCAGCATTATATTGTCGCGTCTCAAGGACGCTAGCGGAGGTGCCACTTCTGTGGTCGCGTCTCGTGAGCCCTACAGCGTCCCCTGGCCGGGAGAAACAGGCCTATGGCCTGGCCGAAATTGGTTTGCAGAAAAATTAGGAAAACTGCGAGATTAGGCCCTTTGCGGAATTACCCTAGCATTGAAGGAAATACTCAGGACGTAAGTACAAGCACTGCATAAGTTAGCGTCTGGGGCCGTACTTTATACTGCCCTAATTGATATATTAAAATATGGTATATTTCTGCTCGTTGTCAGAAAACAATTAATAATGATATTTAAACATCGTTTGTAAGATATTGTTTTTTTTTTCTAGTAATTGTTGCGTTGTAATTTTGTCAGATGCATACAGAATTTCTTTATTGCAGCTTTTGTGCTGTTAAATATGTGTTGCTGTGTTGCTGTTGCTTGTATCTCAAGTGTGTCCTTAAGCTAGGGGCCTAGTTATGTGACTTATGCTTCCGGCTTGCACCTCAGCTATAAGGCGATACCGTTTTGTATAAAGTTCGAAAAAAAAATACTCGTACTGCAATTACTGGAGTCGCGGACCGAGGCCTGGTTCCATCACATTATATTTTTCATCAGCTTCCTCAGTTAATTAGATAAAAACAGTTTCCTATATACGCACTTGAATGATCTAGATGCAGAGATATCGCAATCGAGGGAAGGATCAACATTAAATCAATTACTAATTAGGTAAATAAAGGATAACTTAGACCAGTGGATCTTTACCATGGATGCTTCACGACCACTTGTGGATCGGTGATGACGATGGAGGACCCCATTCGTCGTGATGAGAAGGAAAATGTAAGGGTTAATTATGATAACAATTTAATAGATGTATATATCTAGGGCTGTGTGAAATATACGTCTGTGATTGATGTACACACGAGAAACCTCATCCTAAAATTGAAACGTTTGTTTTTAATAAGAAAAAAAACGTAACTTTTATTGCCGGGCTTCACTGATGAGACGGCATCGCGGACTCCTAGAATGCCTTCGCGCATCCCAAACTGCAGACCCCCATTTGAGAATCACTGACATAGACAAACGGGATTAAGGCAGAAAGCGGCACAGACTGTGAAACGACATTATTGAAAAAATGTTTTAGACCACTTAATTTTATTGCAGTGTGTCTCGTCTGGTGTCAGTTATTTTTGTGGTAATTCATCCCACGCACCTTCTGCTGCATGAGCGGTCTGCTTATGTGAAATTTTTATTCAGAATAATGTGGTGGACGTTCGTCCTTCTGGCGCTCCCAATCCCCAAAGCTGTGACTGTAGACTTCAGAAAAGTACGCGTGCCTAGGAATTGGCAGCAGAAACGAAAAAGCACTTTTAAATTAGCCTTGCTCATTTCCATAAACACTGAAATCCGATAATATGTGGTGCGCGCATGACGTTGGCGTTATATACCACTACGCTTGTTTCGGAGGACTTTGGATAGTTTCGGATGCGCTGCACACACCCACACTAAGTATATTACTGTTCATGGGATTAATTAAGTCAAGTATAAATTTATTCAGGAATGGAGTGCGTCAGAACCCTGCTTGCGACAGAGGTTTTACACGGTTTTGTTTTCAATTCCTTTTGGTGGGTATAGGGTCTTAAGTCCTTAACGCTCGTATATTCCAGTGCAGCCCTTTTGGTACCTGAAATGATCTCGTCGGAAGGACCTTTATTGCGCCATTTACGCTATCTGTTGACCGCTGTCTCAACTTGTGCCGTTATACATCAGCTGCGCTATAGCTCTTGGTGCGTTAGATTGATTTTGTGCACTTTACGTTTATTTTTGTTAAATTCTGGGGTGTTTCGTCCGGCTTTTTTTATTACTAAAGAAGTTCAGCATTTTTGCACACAAATTGTATCTCTGGCAGATAATAAATATGTTTCAATGGGGTTTATATTGGGTGGAACAAACCACGTTCAAGTGGCTCCCAAACCTCCGAGGAATATTCCTGTTAACCGCGGGTACTTAAAACAAAATAAATCCCGTTGGCCTTAAGATAAGGAAACGGGACAAAGTGGTGTTAGTTTCGAGGGAAAGACGGACCCCCGCGGATAGTTCAATGGAGTTTTTCTTCTATACGTCACTATATAAAGCTACAGGTGAAATTTTCTTCAAAAGAAGCTTGGATTTTTCAAGCGCAAGGACAGCTGGAATGCGTATTGTTTTTCTCACATATATATTACACTAATTTGGGGGTCATTTTGGGGTGTCTATCGGTATTTACCGCAAAAGAAATTGAAGCCCTAGTTAAGGATCCAAATCGCGATATCGTCAGTCAACATAGGAGAGACACACTTCGTCCATCGGAACTCAGCTGCGTGAGCCAACTGCCACCTACGGAATGCAGTATGCTGGACTAAATGCGGCCATACTTGCACGGTAATTATTAAAATTAAGTACTCAAATTACTTGTAATCGATTAGTACGTTTTGTAGTAATTTTGTAATCATTTGAATAGATTTATTAGTTTGGAATCAAGACAGACAATCTGATTGCTTTTGGATGTGCTAAAATTACATCTTACAGCTACTATATTCTCTTATTTCTAACAGTGCCCTCAGTTTCTGCAAGTTCCTTACTTACTAATCCTCCAAGGAAGTCTCCCAACGGAGGATTACCAAAAGTGGTGCATTTGAGAAGTTGTGAGTAGATTGTAATTCTGTGTTTTCAATAAATTTATTCAAAGTGTAAGCAGTACGAAAGACCCGTGTTCAAACCGAGAAACAATACGCAGTTTTAAAAATTTGAAGTACTTGAAAAAGGAAGGGTTACTTTTTCAAGTCACTGCCAACAACTTTTCTTCGCAAGTAATCAAGTAATCTAATTGACAACTTTTTTCACGAGACATTGTAATTGTAATTGATTATTTCACGAGTAACTGATCACGACTTGCTGCCGACGGCCGTCTGCAGTCAATATACGCATCGACAGCAGGCCTGCGGACCAGATATGCAGGTCGAGGTATGACTTATCACCGACTGTCGTCTACTGACCAAGTGTGCCGACCTATGTATGACTTACCATCGACAATCTCCTGCGAACAAAGTACGCTGGAGTGATCACTCGGAGCCGACAGTCACGTGCTACCCCAGGCGACCGTCAGGTGAAGTCGTACTTAATCCAGCTGCTTGTGACTTATTTCCCCTGCTCCTTGTGGCGCTCAGCAAAGGCGTCGGCCAGCGTATCGCACGGTACGGATTTGGATTCCCACTTAGCCCCCTTGAAATATCGCAGGTTACGACTAATTGTGCCTGGTTATGGTTAGGTATGCATTACTGCTATACGTTTTCTTTGCTCGTGCATTGCCTGCTGTGGACTATGGATGCTTATTGTGTCTCTGCTTGCGTGTGAAGCTTTTTAGCCACACTGGAACTTGGTGCTTTCTGCAAAATTATCAGTGACTTTTTAGCCACACCTTCTTTGCAAAAATTCCAGAGATTCTAATCCGTACCTCAAACTCGCATTCAAAAGATGTCATCCCGTCCGTGAACAGGCCCAAGGTTTATATGTTAAGTGCTGGGCACACTATATCTAAATCAACAACAAACAAGTGCTGGATGTCTGTATTGAACTTTCTTGAAGACCCCGGGACCTTACGGGTAATCTGACGAAAAATGCGACTCGAATTAGGTTTTTACAAAACATATACTTTATTTATTTCAGTTTGTCCCAGGATTATTATTCTTCACAAGTTCAGGAATTTTTTGCTCTCCTCGCGCATTTTAGGCTTCTGAACTTTGCCGGTCTGAGTCCTCGGGAAAGAGTCCACGAACAGCACAAATTCTGGTACCTTGTACCAGGGCAGCTGTAATTATAAATTATATTTAAATTGCATACACGCTAAACAACAAAAAAAACTGTCTTGGTATTTTTCTGTGACACGGGAATGGAATATTTATCTATGCTGTCCTAGGGTAATTATGCAATTTTAACGCTCTCCCAGCTTCTACTAGCAAAAAGCATGATCGTGCTTCAACCCTCAAGAACCTGGGGTTTGCAATAAGTCACGATATGCAGGTTCTGGCACAACTGCATTTCCCCAGGTACCACTGTAGGGCATGTCCTTGAACGTCGGAGGTGTGCCACTACGCTTTGTAATGAAAACCTCCAAATGTAAGTTGAATTAGGTTATCTTGCAAAAAAGGAAACACTCGATAGTCTGTGTAGTGAGTACATGAGCGTATGCTTACCATTGTTCATAGGATCAGTTATGCAACCAGTTCTCAAGGGTTCAAATTGCTGCTAAAGGACTCTCACAACAGGCATGAACTGCCCACATACCTCCTTGTCATTGCAAAATGATTTGATGTCTTCTGGGGTTAAGGTTGTATCTGGTTTCATTTTTATCCAAGCACATATTTTTTCACCCATCTGTTCGTTCGGTACTCCAATCACCTGCCGAAAGGTTGAAAAAGATTTAAATAATTATAATTTAGCTTACGAAGCTTTATGTAAACGTCAAACTAGTTCAAACTTCAATTGGAGTCCAAGATTGAGTCTCACAACACTCTAAAATACTCTGCTCGCGGCTCTTGGAACTATAAATATTTAAACTCTTCTCGGACGGAGAAAACACAACCGTAAATGATTAAAAATAACACCAAGACAGGTCACCAGACAACCGATTTGTCTTCGGAGTTACTGATCATTCCCATACTTCTTGTACGTACCTTTGTTGAGACGAACGCTGTTAAACTCCTTAAAAGCATTGCTTTGAGTGAATACCTTCCATGCCTGATCAACGTGTTACCTGATTGTCCGCCTATTGTTCTGAAAATTCAATGTTACGCTGTGATTCAAATAGCTGGTGGTTTATGGTCTGACAAAAAAAAGCGGTGTCAATAAATAAGATCTTGATCAGAAAATATTTGTTTCGCGATTCGAAGTCGAGTGCCAATTTGATATTCACTGCTGAGTTCTTTCTTAATTGCATCACGTTTAGGCGGTTACGAAGAATGAACTTTCTACGGAAAAATTATATGAAAAATTATGTTCATAAAATTAACGTTTTCAGAGTACAAACTTTGTGTCCGGGATAACTACAGAATTGAGAACGAACGACCGACTACTTAAGCACCTGCAACGAGAGTGATCTTTATAGCATGTTTTTTTAAGCATATTGTCCTCGCGCACATCGAAAGGTTTGTTCCCGAGTGTACAACAAAAAAAGAAGCAAAATTCATGGGCGACGCGCGCTATTTTACATCTTAAAAGCAAGATACACCGGGTTGAAATGTTTTCAAAAGTTTAAAGAGTACACTTCCTTCCCTTCGCCAACAGGTACGTATCCTTGTACGTACATATAGATATCGTTTTTTTTAACGTCATCATGTCCAAATTTCATACGGAAAGCCCCAGAAAATTCTAGGCGCACTTAGCCAAAAAAAAAAAACGTCAAGCTATAAAGGAGCTAAATCAAGATGGGCGCGCGCTCAACGATGAAGAGACTATCGCAAGCGAAATCAACCTCTTTTTGGTGCACACTGTTGATAACACTGTGCTATCACCATTTGTGCAGGACGTGCATAGTCATATTGGTGATTTGGTGGCTACTGTAAATGTTTTTTTTAACTTACTTAGACTGGATATTAGAAAGTCATGTGGACCAGCTAGATTTCCTAAATCGTTTACTCAAAGGTATGCGTAATCGCGATCAATATTGCTTTATGAAGTATACTTACGTAGCTTAAGAACTGGCAAAATACCACAAGATTGGAAAGTGAACTAGGTGGTGCCCATATATAAGAGCGATGATAAAAATATTGTCCTAAGCTACCGACCTCTTTCGCTCTTCAGTATATGCCACAAGCTTCTTGATGATCTTATTTTAAACACATTGTAGCTTTTTTGGGGAATTTGCATCATTTTTGGTAAAAACCAGCATGATTCCCGATGCAGATATTCAACAGTGACAAAGCTCTTCACACGTTCTATTGATTAACGAACGTTGTTGATAACGATGAACAGGTAGATGTTATTTCTTTGGACTTCGTGAGGCTTTTGATAGTGTCTCGCATCGTAAATTACTGTATAAACTAAAGCAAGTACTGAGAAATCACTGTCTATTACACTAGATTGACACTTCCCTTACCAACCGTCTGCGGTATGTGACATTTGGTAAGACAGACTCTGTGTAAATGCCTGTCCTTTCAGGAGTGCCACGGGGCTCAGTACTTGGTCATGTGCTTCTTTTATGTTTATGAATGATCTACGTGTGGTCAACTTATTATTTCAGTGTCGTTTTGTTTGCTAACGATTGTGTTGTGTTCTGTGAAGTATGCGTTATTGCTGATCAAGAAAGTTTAATAGTCTGCAGATTCTATTTTCCTAGGGCCAAAATCGGCAATTTAATTTAAATAAAAACAAATATGCTCATATGACACTAGCACTAAAGAGGTCTTCAATCTGTTTTACTATGTTACTAATTTAGTTCCTTTAAAAATATCAACTGCATATAAATATTTAGGTGTAATCATTACGTCGAATGTAAGTTTGTCTGCTCATTTTGTAAAGATTAGAGGAAGTGCCCCCGTAAACTGTGGATTGTTTTCGAAGAAAAGTTTGTCATGTACTGCAGAACAAAGTTTGTGGACTAAGCCTTTTTTATTTGTGCACTATTGAAATATACAGATATTTTAGGGGACCCGTATTCTCAGATAAAAATTGATCAATTAGAAGACGTTTAGAAAAAGGCACTTTGATTTATTTATTACGTATACGACAAGGGAACATCCTTGTCATCCTTGTATGTATTCTCTTTATTACCACAGGTACCATGTCAAAGTAAAGTCGAGCGCTTCAAGTTCTTGCATAATCGAATACACGATAAGATTGGGTTAAATTTCAACAACTATCTGAAATGCGACAGCCGTGACACAAGGAGGGAGCACGAATTTCGCTTTGCAAGTTTGAACGTAAATTGCTATTTTTAGATGTTTTTTTCTCTAACTTCCCTTGAATGGAATGGCTTGCCTCAAAGTGTGACAAGTCATGCTACATATGATTGCTTCGCAAGAGCTTTAGACAATTTTCTATATAAGTAAACATCCATGGATTATTCGATATCTTGAATAATTAAAAATGTGAAATGTCTTAATGTATATTTGAAAACGTATGCCCTGCAACTGTACATGCTGGCCCACAAGAGGGGGTCGGCAGAATTCCTGAAATAAATAAAAAATAATCAATAAGAAGTTAACTCGAAATTGTACAAAATACGATACTCAAATGTATCTACAGAAGCAGAAAATATTAAATAATGTGAGCGGATTGTATACACGGACTGTTATCAAGCCCTTCTAAACGCATAAAAAATTAAAACACCTATTTTTTATCTACCCATCTTAATGACGTTTTAAAAATTGATTAATCAAGCTCCCAAAAACGCCACTCCAAAGACCACAACTATAAAAAGTTATTAAACTTTTTCACTTGCAGAATTTATATATCATTACTAGAGCTTTAAATATTTATCTATTTTCTCAACCGTTAAAGAGTGGAGCAAACTGGTTTTTTACATGTAAATGCCTCATCTGCGAACATTTTAAAGCATCGCTTGTATCACTGTTATAATATACGTGAGGTTTCTTACTAATGAAGGTATCTTAAAACTTTCCCGCTATTTGTTGCTTGTAGTATTTTTGTTCATGATCGTCTTCTCTTTTCTGTAATATGTTTATTCGGAGAGTAAATATTGTATAGAGAAGAATCCCCGGTCCCATTAAATATGCTGCTTGATTATGTGCCACTTGTTCACTGTTTGGTTCGATTTTCTACCTTTCATATATGATTTTAAGTGGGTTCTGTGACTGTGCGTGTTTTATTTCTTCTCTTTTTTTTCGCAGCTCATTATTTGTCTGACAAGGAATTTTTATTGCAGGATGCGGTTCGCTTGCTTGGTTTTGTCTTTTGTGCTCAGTGTAACTTACGTGCAGCCATTGCCAAAAGTTTAGAGCCCACCGCGCTCACGACCGGAGCGAGAAACTGTTTGTGCGGCGGCACTGCTACCATCGGCCCTCGCTGGCTGAGAGATTTTTTGAGAGTGAGCTGCAACTTTTCTTTTCCGTCGCTCTCGCAGTGCTATTAAATCGAGTGCGACGCAAAAGAGAAGTTCCGCCTCACTCTCGAAAACCTCGCAGCCAGCCAGTGCCGTCGGTAGCAGAGCCAACGCACGAAAACTTTCTTGCCCTGGTCGCACGCTTGTTAGGCTATAAACTTTTGGCAAAGAGTGTGCAAGAAATGAAACGGTTCGCATATTTATTGCTTATTTGTTTTATTTGTAACTGCTACAATATGCACTTTGTATCCTTCATTATGGGTCTTGGAGGCTTCTTGTACGGCACACTCTAGAAGAGGGCAAAACTATCTGTATATAAAAAATAATTAAAAACACTAGAGGGCGAAAGAGGTAAACAACATGCATAACTGCATGATGCCATCGAGCAAAAGTCTGTAAACAAAAACATGTGTTCAGAAAAAAAAGTTATGTTAATACGCGTTTTTTATGTGTGACTTTTTCTGTAATAAATCATACAGGTCACGTTACGCCATGTACTTGCTATCTTGCCTACACTCTATCCCTGCTGCTTAAGGGGCGTAGTGCGTGATGATAAAACACCTTCATTAAAAAAATAATCTTGCCAGCTTGATGCACAGAAGTGTATTTTCTTTCTTGTAAAACAATTGGGAAATCTCGTAATAGGTCAGACATAACCTTCTGAAATTACAGGGTCTTGTCGTCAGTCGTCATACTTGGGGAGAACTTTCTACGGCATTTTAGAAGTAAACAATCCGCGTGAATATGTATGGACATTCAAGATGCGCAAATTGACATGTCCCTTGGCTCTTTCTTTATTTTCACAAAGAAAGTTAACCTCAGGTATACAACCTTGATATCAAGACCGTTTGGAAGGCGTCGTCGTCGGTGTTTCCGTGTATAGCGTGGGCTTTGCTCGCTTTCCGAAGCCTCGAACACGCGCGTCCTGGGACTTTAACCTGAACTCTTGGCAAAAGAAGTCGGCGAGGGATTCGACCGCCGTGATTGGACGGCGCGAAGGTCAAGCGCGATGCCGGCCAATCACAGCCGCCGGATTCCTAGCTGACTTTTTCCTGCAGTGTCGAGATTAGAGCCCGTTTATGGTGGTTGTGGCGCGCTGCGCTGTGCACTTGAAACATTAAAAGGTGCATAGGTTTTCTAGATTTGTTGTGCATGAAAGAAGTGTTTGAAAATCGCTTTAGGCAATCATTGCATAACATCGCAACTGAATTTGCTCACATGGTGCTCCTCGGCCATGGCCAAGCTAAACCTAGAGATCGGCTTTCCTTACGGCCTTTGCTCTCGTCTAGCAGAAGTGAGATTTTTCTAGCCTCGTGGGTAGCGTGTGTAGGCTACTCTGCCCACTAACGTGTGCTAGGTGTACTGCTTGAGTCACCTTGCATAAAGGATCCGACATCCGTGAGATAAAAGCCGTGGAAATTTACTTTTCTAGATGATCGCTACTTTGAACAGTTTGCTGGTTTAGGTAGAATGCGGAACTGTTTTTCACTGGCTGCACTTTTTAAAAAATGAGAGTCATTGATTAAACTTGAACGACAAAGTCAATTCAAGCAAATAAAAAATATTTAATTTGAATTCAATTATTAAAATAAAAGTAAATAAATTTAAATATTCCCAAGTCTGACTTCTCATAACTTTTGCAGTGTGCTATCTGCTGAGATATTAATTACTGCAGATCGTTCAACTATATATAATTAAGCAATTATAACGAAACAATATGACCTCAGCCGGTAAGGAGATGGAGTGTGTTTGTTTTAGTAGATATATAAGCTATAAAATTATTTCAGAACTCACGGACGTTCACTACAACTAATAAACACCAGTTGTGAAATGTAGTAAATTGGTTTTGATACTTTTTCCAAGTTTCCAAGCGGATCCTTGAATATTTTTATGTTACTGACCTATTAAAATATGTTGTTTTCTTGAATTGTTAAGTCATCACAGTAGACGATTCCGACATCAGTACAATGCCATATCTATTTAACCTATAATTTGTCTAAATATTTGAGGCTTTTTGTCTCGAAAACAAAATTAATATTGTTACGAATGACAAATAATAAATCTGCGATTTATCTGGAGAAGCCGAACGTTTAATGAGGCGAACGTGTCCCAAAGCGAAACAGAGGAAGGTTAGCGTCGCAAGCGTCGATGTCGGAGGAACAGTAGGATCGAGCGCTGGGGCGACACTGACTCCGGTTTGCCACACGGAGGCCCCTATGTACACCGGTGAGCAAACTTATTCGGAACACGCGAGCATTGGCTTATCTTGAGGGAGTGCTATCCTGGCGGCCGCCGACGAAAACGGCACCATGACGTTGTACGCAATAAAAGAACCCAAGCAGGGGAGGCCGTTTATTCAAGACCGATATCGGAGCTGGACCGGCGACACAGCAGCAATTTTTCCGGTTGGCAATCTAATATTATCGCAATCCCCTCTCTCGGCGTTTCATAGATTTCTGCCGAAACCGTCAGTTATTGTATATTTCATTGGACAGTACTGTCATTGCTTCACACGGAGACATTTAGCGAGGAAAAGCACCGCATAATCCTTTGACTGGCCATGCCGCCAAGAGTCCCCCTGGAAGATCGGATAGGAATTGTATCACTCTCAACGCAGGACATCCCAAAAGAGAAATTCAAATTTTGACAAATGTTTCGCTCTCCGCAATTAATCGTACCATTCACAGGTATCGCGACGAAGGACGGCTAGAAGATGCCCCACGTGAATCGCGCCCACGGGCGACTTCAGAAGAGGACGATATAAATAACCTCGGGTGCGTAGCTGATGATCCGTTCATGAATGCCAGGGAGGTAAAAATCAACCCTCAGCTTTCGGCATCTACGTCAACTGTGTGACGTAGAATTAGAGGCGCTAGCTTGCGATATAGTGTCGCCTGCAAGAAGACCCGGCTAATTTCCTACCACCGCAGTGCACGTGTTTTGTTTGCGGAGGCGCATATGGCGTGGAACCCTCCAAAGTTGGAGCTGGTACTATTCACTGACGAATCGAGCTTCAGTAGCTGATGGGACCAGAAGCGACAAGTGTGGAGGCCGGTCAGATGCAGGTGAGATTGATTTCACTTTCATATGTTACGCAATATAACGTTCAGCGAATCTGTTGTTCATGTTTATGATTTCAGGTATGACGCTCTATGCGTTTAATCGGTTGCCGCCAGTGGCCGCTCATCTGTTCACGTCTGGGGCGCAATATCGAGCAGCGGGCTGGGACTTCTTCATAGGATTGAGGGATCATTTACGGCCTCGAATGGTGACGAAATCCTGCGAGAGGTCTTGCTTCCATACGTTTTACACGGACTATTCCCGGATGGTTTCTTTTGGCTCCAGCATGAGAGTAGTCCCGTTCACTGTTCAAAGAAGGTCTATGACTTATTTGAGAAATCCGCAATTTGCCAGCTGCCATGGCCGCCCGGTGGCGCGGACATGAACGTCATTGACAACGTGTGAGGCCCCTTGAAGCGGACGCTCGTCAAAAGAAACCTGCAGGGCTCTTCAAAAGATAGGCTGCACTGAGCGAGGAATGGAAGAGGTTGGGATTAGATGACCAGCTGCCGGCGGCGTTGCTCTAATCTCCCCGTCGAAAAATGGGGGATGTCATCTTCTCCCAAGGCGGGTCCATAAAGTATTAATGCCTTCACTCCCTCTCCCCGCCCCATTCCTCTCCCTCTCCCTCCGTTGGACATCATTCGCTCTCATCCAGTTTTGTTCGTTTCGAAATCTTGCTGTATATCAACGGTCTGAATAAACAAACACGAAGAAACCGGCGGTTTTTTTTATTTAGTTACGGGTGTCTATCTATCGTGTCTATCATACGCTGAGTCACCAATGCTAAATGCGTAAACATGCGCGTTAATGACGACTCATAATAATTATAATATTATTCATAATCATAATAAACGCAAATTATGTGGCAGGACAACCCTCTGCCGCGGGAGCATTACACGTACACAAGAGCATCAGCTCAAATATTGAGGCATTTGCCAATGCTGAAAGTAACTGAAAAATATCGACGAACGAAAATACCGCTTACATCAGCAAATATTGAACATTAAGTAGATAAGCAGGAGTAACGTTTCAAGAAGGGTCAGTTCACTGAAAAGTTCGCGGTGTTTGGTCGAGCAGCATCTCAATGACGTCCCATATTAATTAAAATGGTGTTGGCATGTATGCTCTTTCTGCTGGTGTTGTATGAATTCAGCAAAAAAAAAACGGTGAATATTCCTTGTTATTAGGGTTTAAAATTCGGGAAATTTCGCGAGATATGAATTGCTTTTGAAAATGTTTGCACAATGAAGATTGTTTGCTCCATTGCTCCACTCCGAGGAGCGTGCCTCAGCGATTCCAAGCGAATAAGCATGCAGAGACCCTTCGCGCCGCTCTCAACCTTGACAGGAGCGGCCTTCCCTGCATGGACTGTTCCATCGCGTGCCACATCATGGTGCCGCTTTTGTCGGCTACCGCCAGGATAGCACTCCCACGAGGAAAGCCACTGTTCGCGCGTTCCGAATAAGTTTGCTGACCACTGTACACGCGTGGGTTTCTGTAACAATCGGCGCAGAAGGTTTGGCACGCAGAACAGTCTAACTCAAAATAAGCAACAGGGTCCTGAAATTTACCAGAACGCTCCACAGAAACAACAAAAAGGTATATCAGCGACCAGGCATCGAATCTCGGCTCTTTGCGTGGAAGCCAGGCTCGGTAACCTGACGTCAACGGGCGCGCTGCCTGCTTGGCCAGCTGCGCTTTTTTCTTTTTTTATTGGCTTGGCCAGCTGCACGCGCGGTAATATGCCTACTAGAATAACAAAACATCCAGAACTTTTTAATGATCATTGTATTACAAATTGCGAAATTAATGATGCAAGTACTGGATTACTCACGCATGATTAGGGTGCTTAATTATATATTTTGTTTTATAATTTATGAGCAACTGAGGAATATACAATATAGCGTGCATGACCAAAAGACTTAACGGCTCGCCAGTAACAAAAACGTTTAACCGTTTCACGCACTCGTTTGAAACGACAACTCGGACAAGACTATCAGCGAGACAAACCCTGAGAAGACGACGTACGATATATGTGGTCAGGATACGCGAACTTTATGACTGAGCTCTTATTCTGGTTTAAAATAAAAGGCAGAGAAAGTTGAAGATACATTCGAATATTTTAGAAACAGACAAATAAGATTATTACTTGCACTGTTCAACAGAATATTGAAAAAAAAATAAACAGAGACATCAACACTTAGTAGAATATCACAAAATTTGCCGATTTCAACGAAGCGCATCTGGCGCGCCCCAACGGAAGACATATGCTTATTTTCGACCACCTGTAGAATTTCTGACCTTCTTACGAAAGCTTTGATAAAGCAGAGCCTTCTCCACAATAAGCATCCCCCAGACTGCGGGGACTTCAGCCGGGGTTCGAACCCAGCACCGGGAGATCTATAGGCCGGCTCTTTGCCACGGAGCCAGGAAGGTGGTAGTCCTAAACGAGCGTGAAATTCGACGCCATCAGTTGGCTTCATATATAAAAATATCAAAGGTTATATATCACGAAATAATTTTACTTCTATGCAAAAAAAAATGTTAGCGAACGCTGGGGAATACTAAATTTCATTCATTCCATAACGTTATTCCAAACGAACTCATTAGAAACAGTCAGACGTATCCCCAAAAGTCGTTGGCTGAAAATGTCAACAATCATTTTATGATGGTGGCTGCTAGTGTTCCCTTAATATTAAATAACATTCACTACCAAATATTATCACCATGCACTCAATAAACTGAAATTTTACGCCCTCGGATATGCTAGAAATCCGCGGTATGCTGCTGTCGTTGAGGAGCACTTACGTCTGAACATGGATATGATAAACAAATAGTAACCCTCGTTAATGCAGTAAAAGACCTGGTGTGTTTTCCTGTTGCGCATTTATGTGTCGCCCACGGTTTGTCACCGCGGCACGAGATGGCGTCGGCTACCCAAATTCTGCGCCGCGCGACCTTAACGAGAAAAGGAATTTGACTCCCGAAAACACTCTCGCTCGGGGCGCAAAAGCAGAGTCCATGCCGGTCTACACGTTTTTTTTAGGCGTTATTAGACTAAGTTTTAGTTCCTCTAAAACGCTTCGGCGTTACGTATGTACGATAATTATTGAAACCTGTATGTACCCTCATAACTAGAAAATAGACGAGGTTTTTTGTTATACACAAAGGTGACGCACTAAACAATCTCAAAAACTACACACCTATATTAGTACTATCATTATTTGTAAAAAGATTGAAAAATGTTTTACACAAGGCTTCCTAAGCATTTTGGACAATGACACTGTAACGCCTTGTCAAAATGAAATACAAAAATGTAAATTCACATATTCAGCATTGTTTCCCATGAGGAATAATGTAATAAACAATGTCCATAGTCCCGACTTCACGCATTTGAAATATACCTATAGTTTCAGAACGCCATTGACTTCATTAGGCGTAATATTGTATTTATACTAAACTACGAGGGTATGGGATACGTGGACTAGACTTTGACCTAATACAAATTATTTATCAACCAGCCGAAGATTTACGACTATCAATTATTTCAAGTCAGAAACTGCCTACATACACTATAGTGTTCTGCAAAGTAGAATCCAAGAAAATTGCCATTTTTTTATTTTATATCAACGACGTAGCTAATGCACCACCAACTCCCGGCAACATTTGTTATGCTGATGACACTACCATATGTTTTGGGGGCAAACATCATAAGTAAGTTTAACAATTTTTGTACAATTGGCCTAATAAAGTATCATCATGTCCGCATTTTAATCAAATGGTGGTGAACATAAACAAATCAAAATATAGATAATTGAGATATAAAAATTGCTGCGTGAACTAAATACAAATTTCATAAATTCAATACCAGAGTGCACTGCGGCACAAAATTCTGAGAGCCTGGCTTGCGAAAATATTAAGCTCACCAAATCATAGATATATTCTTTCATGAGGTATGTCGTCCTAAATTGAATTCTTGAACTAAGAAATACATCTGTTGCCAAAGTGTCTTAATTTGCATTTTCATGTTGAATACTCTATTGTATAATCCCTGTAGAAAAGTGTTTACTACTGTGGGGAAGAACGATGCGAAGACTGAAGAATTCTTCCTTTTACAAGAGAAGGCCTTTAGGTTTATAGACAACTTAGGTTACGTCCAACATACGGCACTTCCATTTGAGAAACACTAAGCACCGCTGTTCACTTACTTAAATCATTTATTTGATTCAAATAAAGTGTGCAGAATTACCTTTTGTACCTATATTTTGCGGCACACGCTCATAAACCTGTATGATATTAAAGCAAATGTTGGACGAATATACACAACTATGATAATAAATCAACCAAATTTGCCTTGTCATATAGAAATACACAGAGATAGCCAAAACTCCAAAAACGTAGCACGCTCTACCTGTTTAAAAAATAGTAAAAGCATATTATCTCACACTGAATTCCTAAAACGGTTTAAATGTGCCGTGCATGAAAAAAATATTTATTTTATCTCCATGGAATGCTATGTTTATATTTCGAAACCTCTTGTTACCCTTGAATCTTAATAAGAATCGTAGTTCATTGTTGTTGTAGTTTTTTTTTCCTCTTAGTACTGCGTTTTTGATGATGCAACGTGTCCGCGACGGTGATCACCCTTCCAATATTCTTAACATCGCTGCCATAAAGTCCAGCAGGCAACCGGGACTCTTGTACGAACATGGTAGAGTTTGTTGGGTATGCTTTAAATGCGTTCCTTCCAGATAGAGAAAGGGCTGAAGCGTGGTTTCTTGTCACTGGTTAAAATAAACACGGGGTAACGTGACGTTATTTCTTTCCCATCAATTTAACGAGAAAAGGTATGTGAGAGTAACCGAAGATAGTCTTGGCTTACTTTGAATGCCGGAAAATTAGTCGAGGCCGCACGGTCGAAATACAGTACTCTGCAAGTAATGGGTCTACGCGTGGACCTCTCGCAACGTATACCGTACTTCTGAAAACATACCTGCGCCTCCTCCACGTCTGGGTGCGAGTTCAGGACATTCTCGATTTCCAGTGGCGACACTTTCATACCCATGTAGTTGATCATCTCTTTGACGCGGCCCACAAATGTAAGCCTACCGTCCTCGTCCATTGTTGCCTCGTCCCTGCGAACGGGAGCTTAATGAGGAAAACGAATATTTGAACAGAGCAATTATGTTTTGTTCTATATTAAGTTCCATCGAGTCTCGAAGACAATACAGAATACATTTCGTTTATTCAAAACAATCTACCAATATAACATCAATACACAACAAAAACATGCGATGTCGAAACAAACACTAAGATCCTAACATTTACACTTAAGGAAAGGATTGAGGCCCTTGGGTCACTAGGAATATTTCCCGTCAAAACAATATTCTAGAGCAGTATTTACACCTTCTGGCATATTTTTAGTAAGGAGCGTTTTTGACTGCGCTCATATTTCTAGACATCGGCTGCGGAAAAGAGAAACGTTTAAAAATAAAACAAATTTGTTTTGTGGCAAACTGTTTTTAGAAGAAATATAATTTTGTGATAAACGTGTCTTATCCACGCACTTGAAAACTTCTTTTTCTGATTTCCGCTTTTGTTTAGGAATCAATGACTCTAAGTTGCCTAAATCGTCGGGTAAAAGAAACAATAAGTGAGGAAGCACAATTTCAATCATGGCGCTTTGGGTGCAGAAAAATATATTTAGAGGTTCCACGATGTGTGATCCCCAGTTTTAGCAGCCACAGCGAATTGTTTACCATAAATATATCACTCTCCCTTCAAAATGAGCGTAACTCTACTCAAGAAAATATTACAAATAAAAAACAGCCCAAGGTAGCAAGGAGTGGCGTGCACGTGCAGTAGGCACTAGTTTGTATAACATAGGATCTACCAGGAAATGGGCTGCAACGAAACTTTTGAACACGCGTTTCTGAAGGAACTAATGAACCAATAAGTTAAGAAAGAAAAAATATGAACGAGAAAATATTTATCTATGAGAAAGTGTATTCTTTTCAAAGCGCGAAAGCATATTCATTCAGGGGCCAAAAATTTATATTTTCATAAAAGTAATCCATGGCAAGGTGATTCCAAAATGGCAATCCGTAAACTGATTAGTTTATTAGAAACCTACAGAGGTAAATGGGAACACATGAAGAACAAAGTCATTTTCGAAGACCAGTCCTTTAGGAACCTAGTCAATTATATGTATCGCAACATGTTGAATATAGAGGGTGTCACAAAGAAAATTTGCAGGGTTTTTTCACCGCAAAATAAACTAGGCATCGTCGAACGCTCATTCTCCGCCCAAAGGTCGCGCTAGGGGTCCCAACCAGATGCCAAAGTTTCAGCCCGATCCGATAAATTAATCAAAAGTTATAAATGATTTTCTGAAAATTTCAATGGGAAAATGTCGATCGACGGAGTTTTCGAATACATGGGGCTCTATGGCACGAGAAACCGAAAACGGGCAAAAATGGGCTCCATTTTCCCATTGAAATTTTCAGAAAATCATTTATAACTTGTGATTAAATTATCAGATCGGGCTTAAACTTTGGCACCTGGTTGTGACCCCTACCGTCACCTTTGGGCGGAGAATGAGCGTCCGGTGACGCCTAGTTTATTATTGCGGTGAAAAACCCTGTAAATTTTTTGTGACACCCTGCATAACACAGTTATGCGGAAAAATTATCTGTGAATATCTTTTGCAAATGCTTCATAAATATTTATTGTAATGAGAGCGCTGTGGTGCACAAAAATGTTTTGTTCCGGCGTTTGCACCTTTGCGCGTGCCAACATATAGTCGCGACAAAACCGTTCACTATATCTTAATTTATGACATAACGATTCACATTTCTATATAGAAATACTAAAATAAATTTTACAGGGCAAAGTCATTGTATCCTTATGCTCATCTTTACTTACTGGGGTAGAAATGTTGGCTTTGCTATAAATTTTCAGATATGATAGACCTTAATTAAATATTGCTAGCCTTCTCTGTGCAACCAACGAGCAGGGCACATATTCGTACTGTTATGATTGAATATTTAAAGCTAGGTATGAAAGTGTCACTTGCAGTTTAACTTATCGTGTAATGCCAGTTAGTTTCCTTGAGAGCGCCATAATTTTATTTTTAGTGCGCCTTGATTTTATTTTTAATTCAACGGAATCATACTGAAGAAAACGATGTGGATAAAATTCAACGTTGCGCAGTTTTACACAGCCTTCAGCATGTTGCCAAGTCTCTGTTCAAGAATGAATATACGTTCTCCGTTCATTGCCGGTGCCTGGCGTTGTCGGTTCCTACCATCTCCTTTAGAAGGCGACCTCTAGGAGCCGCGCCGGGTCAACTATCCGCAGTTTTTGTTTTTTGTTGCGGACTCTTTCATCCTTGCTTTCGCCACTCCGACCTACGTCGCTGCCTTTCTTACCCCGTGTGGTACCAGTTGTCTCGGATAGCTTCATTGGTCTTGGCCTCATCGTTAAGGTAGCCCTTGAAGACGTGGGGGCCTCGGGTGCACAGCTCTCCCGCTGTATTAACGGGAGCGATCCTGCCTTCGGCGTCGACAACTTTCACCTGCAGCGATGGAACGCATCATATATTTTATAACTGCCTTATTTTGAGTAAATTTACGCGTCCGATTTTTACATTAATAAACTTCTCTACTGAAGTTAGTGTGGTTACGTAAAATTTAGTCAATTTACACTCTATATTTATCTTGGTAAGTAGTAGTTTACTTTAAATGTTTTTTTTCCGAGTAACTGCTACTCAAATTACAACAATAAGTTTCAAATCAAGTGGTATGTTCGCCCGTCAAAAAAAAAAAACGTTTTCGAACCAAATAGGATCAGATAACTGCAATTCAGTTGATTTCTCACAAAACAAGAGAGGTCACTAAGTAGACAACATTCAGAAAAAATATATATATGAACGTTTCTTTGTCTGCGCCATGTTGCAACCGGGCGGAGTTGCCCTCATTGTAACTTAAAACCCGACACGAACGTGAAGGTTCGTTTCGGAGGTTTTCAAGGGTGCTGACAAATCATAGAAATAAGCTTCTTGGCGCCACACCTTCCCATTTGAAATAAGAAGGAAACGAGCAGAAAGGGAAGAAACCCAATAGCATCACCAATACACCTTTCCACAAAAACGCTCTTAGGCCGCCTCTATATTGTTGATAATGATGCAGCTGGTGCAACACTCGCCCCCTATCAACTAGAAAGTATCTCCCATTCTCTTGCAACGCTGAAACCTGACCAGGGCGACTTTCCGTCAGTGCTTCTTAGTTTTGCGTTCCACGTTTTCCAGCCTTTCTTGAAGTGTCCACTTTATTTTCCTTGTGTATGATTGGTGCCCTTTCTATGTTGGCTTGCACTGTGAGAAATACGGCTGGTAAGTGCATGCCCCTCAAGCGTCCCTTCTCTACATTCATGGAAAACAAAAGGAAGAATGTTCAACGGCCCTCGACGCGATTTTGCCCACAGTGACAACTGTTGTCCGTACTCTCAAAGATAATCCGTGCAGAGTCCTTCTCAGTAATTGCAAAACATAGCTGTTCGGGTTGGGGTCGGAAACAAATGAGTTGCGACCGTTCCTTTACGTTGGTGCTAGTGTTGTGAAAAAGGAAGCTCTCCACAAAACATATAACAAAACAAGGTCCTCTTGAGTTCCATCCGATTGCTGAGATGTGAGGGTAGTCGGCACTGGTGCACTGGGTTATTTGAGACCTTTCCCAAATAAATAATATTCCCGGATAACTAGTATACACACAATATATTCCTTGAATGTTTAAATTGTCTGTTATTGTTCCAGTGGTGCAGTGTAGATCGGTAATCAGGTTATTGGTGCGCATTCAATATACACGCATTTCGGCTATATGCTGTTGTAAATTATTTAAGAGAGCTTAGCGCTTTGTAGATTGGCACTGGTTAGTGGGCTGCACAGTTAAAACATTTCGTCAACTAAAACATTCAAGTCGCATTCTCTCTCCCGCTTATATGCCCTCAAAATACTTTACCGTTTACTTTAGTTTTAAAACTGACGCAACGCTTTCTTGATGTCGTAAGGAAAATACATACACCATAAAACGCCAAAACAACGGAACAGGAGATAATTTAGCCGCCATCTGTGTCTGAAATAGCGCTTAGTCAGGCTGCACCATTTCAAATTAACAGTGCAATCGGTTGGGGTAAGTAGCGACGCCGGTGAGAGCCTAGCCTCAAACCCACTGAGTGGGCTCGCAAAAGGTTCCCTTGTCCCTGGGGCCGAGTGTTTCAAGAAAATATGTGATAATATGTGACAGGTCAAGGGCTCAGAGGCTCCATGCACCCCTATCCACTTTAGCAGAGCGAATGCGTTCGCTCTGGTAGAGGCGAAATGTGCGGGATGAGCTTCCACTGAACTCTTAAACTGTCACCGACTATAGCGTTGGTGAGCTTTGGAGTTTGCACTGAAGTAACCGTTTTCTTGTCGCTAAGGTCTCAACGAAAAATACTTTCCATTGTAGAAACTGTCGCACATTACCACGCACATCCTCACTCAAATAATGCAACAAAATGGAGCTTCTGCGTTGAGGTTGGTCATAGTTTTTCCCCTCTGTTCCTATCCACGTCCTCGTGGATTTTGCCGTAGAATGGCGTCGAATTGCTTGGGACGACATGCATGAAGACGACAGATTTAGCAGTCGAGGTCTGCGGCGACTGGATTCTCATGTCTGCTCTCGTCGACGGTTTGGTCTTGCTCTTGAAAGAAGACCACACTCCAGGGGCTTGTGTTGAGTGCGACGGCTTGCATACGCGTGGGCTTCCTCCTTTCAAATATTTTTTCGCTGGGTGGCGGGTTGGTACATCGGGCCCTTGAATGGGTACTCTGCACATGGTTGAAAAAACCCGAGACTGCGGGTAAACGACACAACACTAAAAAGTCTTTAGAGACTTTTTAGTCTCTAGAGACTCTAGAGACTTTTTAGTGTTGTGTCGTTTACGCGCAGTATCGTGGTTTTTTCAACCATGTTAATTTGTTCGATTTTTCTGACGTTTATTTCACTTTTCGTTTTACCCTGCCTTTGGCAACAAGAGTGGCTGTACTTTGTTCGACGAAGTGTACTGTCCTGTAAGCCTCTCGGCTCTTGAAATGCACTGTAACAACTAACTAACTAACTAACTAACTAACTAACTAACTAACAACTAACTAACTAACTAACTAACTAACTAACTACTAACTAACTAACAACTAACAACTAACCAACTAACCAACAAACTAACTAACAACTAACTAATTAACTAACAACTAACAACTAACAACTAACTAACTAACTAACCAACTAACTAACTAACTAACCAACTAAATGTCTGTCTGTCTGCCTGCCTGCCTGTCTGTTTGTCTGTCTGTATGTCTGACAATCAGTTAATCAACGAATCAATCTTGGGACTCCGTGACGACTTCGACTCTTACGTGCAAACTACCACCAGGATGGAAAAACTACCACCAGGATTGCGATATCCAGCACCATGGCACACCGGATCCTGCGATTAGATTGCTCACCATTTCGGAATTACTTCCGCCTGCCTTTAACGCACCTAGTGCGCTTGTTTACTTTCCAGATGTACCAATGCCCTTTTGTTTTCCCCTGATCTCAATCAATCACGGCGCGAGCTTGGCTGCCTCTCCATCACTTGTTCCGTACGTGTTCTCTCTGTTGCCGTCTGGAGAGCGTCCACCTCCTTACGTTATAATGCACCCAGCGGCGTCACGAGGGTCAGCGGCACCCGGGGCGGTAGCCCGCCGCGACACCCCCCCCCACACCTCCCCCGCTCTCGCGTGGCCCGCCGCGACTCCCCCCCCCCCCCCTTCCCGTCTCATGGCCCGCCACCACACCCCCCTGAGCCTTGCACCCAGGGCGGTCCGCCCCCCCCCCCCCACTCCCTTGTGACGCCACTGAATGCACCAAAGAGGCATTTTGGAACACTTTCTTGCCGAATAGGAGGCTAAGCACACATGTCTAAATAGTGTTTCATGCACTGTAGCAGTGACCAAATAATGATACACTCACATCCACAGACGCAAGCACGTGCGCACGTTTGGCTCCGACAAGGAAGTGTGTCGCACAAAATGTAAGTAATGAAACTATCTATTGAAGTCAGGGTTTCAATACCTTCCATTAGAAATAAGTAATGTGTTGATGACCTTCTTGTGTGGCGTATTTAGTGATACAATGTAGCACCTCGGGACTGCATTTTATTATTAATACAACTGTTTTCTTAGGCATCTTTCTTCTGAGGTTACAAAGTGAAAGGGTAAGTTTTCTTTGTTGAGAAAAGTCTTTTGACATGGCTAAAAATATTATCTACAATGTAAAATAGCAAATGTCTATCTTCATGGCTCACTACGTGAGTCATGAAGAGACACATTTTGAAGAATAGAAACGCCAGGCGTTCGGAGGGGACTTGTAAAGGGCAGAGTTCGATTAGAAAAAATATTTTAAGATAAACTAATCAGAAAGCAACTTACGGGCGATTGGGGAAGCGGAAGGTTCGCTAATTTCTCTGGACACAAAAAACGGAGCAAGAAAGCAGGTTGACTAAGCCCGTCGTAAAACACCAGCTACATGATGATACGCGCAATAACGAACATGAACACAAAAATGCCATTATCTGGATGCCTGTGCAATTACCGTTCACACAACTCTCCTTAAATAGTGGCTGCCAGAAATCTTGTGACTAACTTTGCCTCTCTTCCCTCATAAATAGCTTGATGAAGCAAACATTTCAGGGCCTACTGCCGAGGACTCCAGAAAAAAAACATCTTTAAAGAAACATGATGTGTTCTTGTCCCCTGCACAGTTTTGATTTCGTTTTCCTGCTTGTTGTGTATTTTATTGTATTTTTTTAATATTTGTTTTCACGCCGTCAGAGTTACAAGAAACATTTTGCTATATTTAGAGCTCATACACACTTGCACTAATGCTTATTAAGCGCGAGACACATGACAGACAAAATCAGTGTGACACGTAAATTTTCCTGCGACTCGCCAAACTCGAGCATCCCTTTTACGGGTTGTACAAACCGTCGAACATTTTGTCTTTAATGTGAATCCTTCATAAAGCAGGCTAGCGAGCGACCATTAGTGTAAACGCTGATAGCTCAAGTAGAAGATTCTAGTGAGTAAAGATCCGACTTCATAATCCTGGTTACTCCTAGTCGAAAGTGGGCAGAGACCGGTGAGTACCGACCTCAACGTGGTCCAACGGTCTCCCGATTGTCCGAATCCAGCGATCCGTTGGCTCAGCAGGGTTCGTGCTGCTGAAGATTGGACTGGTTTCGGTTGCACCGTACATGATCTGAAAGATCGCACCATTGTAAGGCGCAACATAGCAATCCTACAAAACAAAAAAGCACGTCATAGTAGAAAGATTCGATTCAAAACGAAATGTTTACGTACGTATACAGCTTTGGCGTTCATCCTTGTTCTCATTTTTTCTACAATTGCAGGATTACATAACGACCCGGACATGATGGCTGAAAAAAGAAATGACAAACACCAAAGGGCATTCGGAAAAAAGTGAAGAGAGTTAATATGAATCAAGAAACAGGCAAAGTGGGCCAAAGACGAAGTTCAAAACAAAAAAAATTGGTTTACAATTATCTGTATCGCGGAATTGGAGCGCAGCTTTTGAGGAGGACGGGAGGGCATGGAGAAGAGGGTATGCCTCTCCTCCCCCTCTGTACTTTCCCCTCCTCCTGCTCTCATCCCCCCTCCTCTCTCCTTCTCCTGCGACATCCCTTTTTCCGTCATCATCCCCTCCTCCTCTCCTTATTTTACTCTTACATCCCGTCCTCTCCACTCCGCGTCCAACTCAGTTCCCCCATCTAAGTTTAACGGGGAAAATGACGACACCTGACTCCGTGTCACGTCGCCTATGAACAAATTCAGTTTCTCCGCTAGATTGGGCGGGAAATTTCATATTATGTGACCTCAACACCAGTTCAATTCTTCAATAAATTTAGTGGGAAATTGGTGTTCACATCACGCGACGCAAATTTTTCACTAAACCTTGCGGAAAAACTGAATCTGTCCACTAAACCAAAAGGAGAAACTGAATTGCCCCAAAACAATTTAGCGGGGAATTGAATTAGGGTTGATATCACGTAGCGAGGAATTGAAACGGTGTCGAGGTAATGTGAGGTCGATTTTCCCGCTAAATCTAGCAGAAAAATTGAATTTTTGTGCTAAATCTAGCGGAGAAACTGAATTTCCCCGCTATATTTTGCGGAGAATTTCATTTGTGTTGAGGTCACGGGACGTTAGTTTTCCCGCTAAATTTAGCGTGGTTACGCAGACGCCGACAGCGACGCCGACACCGACGCCGCGAAACACGGAAACGGGTGCCTAAGAGCTGCGCTTTCAAAAGACGAACCAGCTCGCGGTTACTCCAGAGAACCCACACTTACCACCAAATCCTTAAGGTAGGAACCACATTGTAGTAGCGCTGGAATATGCTTCGCAGTTTTAGTGGAGTATTGAGGCCGGACCCAGAATGCTATGAAACTCATCGAAGGAAACCTTGTGAAGAAAAGCGTCGTCGATGCCTTCGATTTGAAGGTATAATATATTACATATATCTTCTGATTGAACGTTGCGCATCAAGCGTTTGAGTAAGCGAAATGAAGGGCTTCGATTGACTGTCATATTAGATTATATTGGATGGCATTTGCATGTTTTAAATAAAACAGGTGCAGTTTCCCTTGTTCACCACTCAATGCTACTTTCTTATATACTATGCGGGGGTGCCTTTTTTCACCCAGACAAGACCAGCGCTTTGGACATTTATTAGACTAGTCCCCAGAAACCGTATCACCGAACATGTCTTCTCAACTACAACTGCACAGTCATGTCAAAACTAAAACATCGGAGCGCGTGCAGTCCTGAGCCTACGGAACCTTCTGGTGGAACCAGATCTTTGTTCGGTAGCGAGTGTTAGGATGCGCGTGGAGAAGCACGGACGCCACGCGAAGCCTAACCTCAACAACCCGACTCCTTTATTTCCCGTCGACAACAACCCCTCACATCTCCCGTCCGTTCCGCCGGTCCCCTCCCCGAGCGCTGGCGCCATCTCTAGGCGTCCGCGCGCAGTTCCGGCCGTTGCCGCCGCCACACACTCCTCCTTACAGGTCTCCCCCCTTACAGCGTGAAGCACTGGGGGCTGGATGCGGCACTGCCTCATGGTAGTGCGTCAGCTGGTCCGCGTGAGCGACCCCACGGTGTCGCCCTGTGGTTGCATCCTTAAGCACAAAGTCATTGCCACCCAGGCACCGCACAACCCGGAAAGGCCCTGTGCGCCGAGGGGCAAGCTTGGCAGTGATGCCCTTGGCCGCGTCGCTTAGGGTGTGGGAATCTAGCAGGACAAGGTCACCTTGTTGCACTGTTGTAGGCCTCCGGTGCCGGTCATAGTAGGTCTTCTGGGCTTGCCTCGCTGTCTGCTGGTGGCCTCTTGTCTCCTCAAGGGCCTCTTGAAGACACCTTGTTACTTCGGCTGCAAAGGCATGGGATGCTGTCTCCGCTGGTTCTGTGTCATCCTTGGCTGCAGGCTGCTCCCATGGGGTACGGAGCTCCCGGCCGTAGCACAGGAAGGCAGGTGTGTAACCTGTGACTACACTCTCAGCGGTTCGCATAGCGAAGGCAATCTCAGGAATGTGACGATCCCAGTCCCTGTGGTTGGAGCAGTAGGCTCGGAGGCACTCCTTCACTGTGCCATTATGGCGCTCCACCATCTGTCCTGCAGGTCGGTAGGGCACTGTGTGCCGGTCCCTAATGCCCCAGTGCTCTAGGAGACCCCGCCACACAGTGCTGACAAAGGGCTTCCCGTTGTCACTGGAAATGGCTGCAGGTGTGCCGTGGCGACAGAAAACTTGCACCATGCAGTCCACAATGTTTTTGCTGGTCGCCGCTCGCAGGGGGAAGAGCTCGATAAACTTCGTAAACTTGTCGATCACAACCAGTAGGTACTTGTGGTGCCGAGGCGTGGGTGGCAGGGGCCCCACAATGTCCACGCTGAGCTCCTCCATTGGTGCCGTGGCCCACTGGCTACTCATTAGCCCTTCGGGCTTCTGCCGGTGAGCCTTTGTCCGTTGGCACACCTGGCAGCACCGGACATGCTTCGACACGTCAGCACGCATGCCCAGCCAAACAAAGCGGGCAGAAACACGCTTCAGTGTTTTGAAAAACCCGGCGTGGGCACTGGTAGGGTGGTCATGTGCCATCTTTAGCACTAGCTGTCGAAGGTGGTCCGGGAGCCAGGGTAGCTTCTTGTTCCCTCTCTGCTGGACAAGCAGCCCGCTGGCTTCCACCTCGGTCGTCGCTGCCAAGTCCTCCAGCAGGCGCCGGTCTGGATCGTCTTCCGCAAGCTTCGTCCCTTGCACAACACCCTTCAGCTTGGACAATAGAGTGTCTCCCTGTTGCTCGTGGGTGAGTCGTTCTGTGTCGCTCAAGAGTGTGGCGTCGTCCATGGTGCACAGTGCTGCTGCCTCCTCAAATCTGATCTGTGGCTCGGGCTCCGGGGCAGAGATGGGAAACAATGTCTCCGGCAGGCTGTGAGTTGGGGCGTCTCGATGTGCTAGGGGTGCTCTGCTGAGAGCATCTGCTGGGATGTTGGCCAGACCTCTCCTGTGCTTTATCTTACAATTAAAGCCCTGAAGGCGGAGCACCCATCGCTTGACTCTTGGTGAGGCCTGATCACTGCTAAACATCCAAGCCAGTGAGGAGTGGTCGCAGTGGATTTCAAACTCCGTGAACTCCAGGTACGGTCGGAACTTGTCCACTGCCCAAACCACCGCGAGGCACTCCCACTCTTGGACTGTGTAGTGTCTTTCCGACTCGGTAAGCACCCTACTGATGAATGCCACTGGCTGTAGCTGGCTGGGGCCTGCCTGCAGGAGCACTGCTGCGATGCCAACCCCACTGGCATCGGTCTCGACGACAAAGGGTCGATTTAGGTCTGGAAGATTCACGACCACGTCATGGGCTAGGGATTCCTTAAGTGCAGCAAACGCCTGCTCCTGCTGGTGATTCCACTGCCATCTTTCGTCCTTCCTTAACAGGTCTGTAAGTGGGCGGGCAATGATGGAAAACTGCGGAATGAAGCTGCGGTAGTAGCCTGCTAATCCCAGGAAGGCCTGCAGTTGCTTGATTGTGCCAGGCTGCGGATAGTCCAGCACCGCAAGCACCTTGTCGCTGTCAGGTCTACATTGCCCAGGTGAGATGACATGGCCGAGGAACCTCAGAGACCGACAGCAAACCTGGATCTTGTCTGGATTAATGGTGAGTCCTGCGGACCTGATGCGCTCCAGCACCTCCTGAACGTGTGCAACATGGCTCTCCAGAGTTTCTGAGTATACAAGGACGTCGTCCAGGAAGGCCATGGCAAAGTCATGGTTTATGCCATCCAGGACGCGGTCCATCAAGGTCTGGAAGGTTGCGGGGCCACCTGCCACACCAAAGGGCATCCTTGTGAACTCGAAGGTCCCCTGGTGGCAGATAAAGGCTGTCTTCGGGACGTCCTTTTCGCAAACAGGGATCTGGAAGAATCCTTGCGAGAGGTCGAAACTTGAAAACCACTCTGCGTGACCCAGTTGTGCCAACAGCCAGTCTGTCCTCGGCATGGGGTAGGCTGGTACCTTGGTGCGTGCGTTGAGTGGTCGGTAGTCAATGGCAAGGCGGAAGCCCCTGACTTCTTTGCCACCAATACCGGAGCGCTGGTCCATTGGCTGGTGCTTCTTCGAATGAGACCCTGCGACAGCAAGTCATGGATGCAGCCGTCGATGATCGCCTGCTTTTTGGCGTTGACCGGACGCAGCTTGCAGCGGACGGGCAGACTCTCTCCGGTCTCGATTTGATGTTGGGCAAGGGTGGTGCGACCGGGAGTTGTGGTGAAGATTGGATTGAAGTCTCTCAGCACCTCAATCATGCGTGCATCCACTTCTGGTGCAATGTTGAGATGTCCACCGTCTCCTGTGGTAGCAGAGTCAGATCCACTGGTGCAGGCAGCCTCCTCCTCTGCGAAGATGCTGTGCAGGTGGTACGAGTCTTCTTCAGCTAGTGGCTCGCTCGGTCTCTTTTCAGCTCTTACAAACGGCACAATGCACTGGGGTTCTGTGCCAATCGTCCACCCACCAAGTGCCACATGCACCGAGATGCCGGTAACAGTCAAGAAGTCCCTCCCCAGGACAATGTCTCGGCAAAGGTCAGGCACACAGAGGAACCGCTGCCTTCGGGAACCGGCTGCCCACTGGATCTTGCATCTAAGTGACGTAGAGGACTGTGACCAACCGGTTGCCAGACGTAGTGTGCGCACCTCCCTCTTGTGCTTGGCTCCTGTAGCTTGAGCAGCTGTCATTGCTGGCAGTCCCAGCAGACTGACGCTGGAGCCCGTGTCAAGCAGTGCCTGAAATGTTGTGGACCCGATGCGGACGTCCAGGAGGGGTTCTTTTCTACCGGCAGTAGTCGCCACCTGTAGCGCGCTGTCGTAGATGCCCGCCGGGGCAGCATCTACCAGTTCCCGTTTCCCGGGCACTGAGCTTGGAAGTGGCCTGGCTGCTGGCACCGGAAGCAGAGGGGCGGCCCGAACCGCCGGCCGGTGGCGCAGTTACGAGCTGCGTGGCCCACACCTCCGCAGCGCTGGCACTGAGCGTGTCTTGCGTTGGGCTGCTGCTGCCACTGTGACGTCGGGAAGCCGATCTGGGCAGCGGGTGTCGCTGACATTGCTGGACCGCACAGCAGGTCCCGGTGGTACGACGGCTGGATCGCCGCGGGGTGAAGCGGCCAGCGGTACGCCGACGGCGCGACAGCGGGCGGAGGGGCAACTGCCGCCGCCGTCATCACTGGAGCTGGAGGTCCGGGGAGGCCGAGGGCGCCGTGTGCTGGCCTGAAGGCGAGGTCCCTGGCCACTTGGTTGCTCTGAGGAGGGGCGGCTTGTACTGGAGCCGCCGCCAAGCACGCTCCATGAGGCCGTCCGCCGCCTTTGCCAGCTCCGCTAGGCTCGCGAACTGCGCGCCTTCCGCCAGGTCCTGCAGCTGCGGGTGCATTTGTCGCAGGACGCGATCCACCTTCTCAGAGTCCGGCACTTCTTCTCCGATCCGCTCGTAGTACGCAGCGATCGTGTATATAAACTCTTTTAAGTTTTCTTCCGGGTGCTGGGTCCGCTGGCGCAGCTCATCCTTCAGGCGGCGCTTGGCGTCGATGGAAGCAAACTCGGCGCGGAACGCGGAGGTGAAATCGTCCCACGCAGGGAAATCTCCAACGAATCGCCACCACAGCTTCGCGCTGCCCTCCAGGGCGGCCGGCACAACCTGGCTGAGTCGTTTGTCCGCGGCAACACCGGTGATGAGGCAAAAGTTCTCCAGTCGCTCGAGGAATTCTTCGGGCGACTGGAGATCGCTGAACCCGGCGTACTTGGGCAGCTGCGCCGCAATCCTTGGCACTGGCCCACCGGAGGGCTGTACTGTTGCCACCGTCACCGCTAGATCCTGGTCGCCGGATGGCACCGGAGCCGCCATGACAAGATCCCGCACGTGCGCCGCAACGTGCTCCCGCTGCAAAGCGGAGCCGTCTGTTTGCCTGATGAGCTGCTGGACGAACTCCTCCGGCACTGACAGGTTCATGGTTGTTCGTCGTTCTCGAATCCCGGACGAGCCCCCACTTGTTAGGGTGCGCGTGGAGAAGCACGGACGCCACGCGAAGCCTAACCTCAACAACCCGACTCCTTTATTTCCCGTCGACAACAACCCCCTACATCTCCCGTCCGTTCCGCCGGTCCCCTCCCCGAGCGCTGGCGCCATCTCTAGGCGTCCGCGCGCAGTTCCGGCCGTTGCCGCCGCCACACACTCCTCCTTACACGAGAATGTAGGCTATATGAGCCTACACCATACTAACCCCCCCCCTCCCCACTTTCTCTCCCGCTATCACGACCGACAGCGCATAACGCCGTGACCCTATTAAGTTCTAAATGAGCTCCAACGCAGTGGAAGCGGTTTTGTTCTACACAATTCTAGACTACGGAGAACTAAAAATGTCGTTTCCGGCCAGGAACGAGGGTCAGTTCCCCTTTGTTATCGTCAGTGAATGAAAAGTGCCCATTTGTTTACGTGTTCGGGGCAAGCTTGCTCCATTAAAGATTTGTCTTCAGTTTCGCTATAATCGCTTATTTGTGGCTGTGCGTCTCTGAGGCAGGGAGTGTCTGTCTGTGCAGCTCAACGTAGCCCATGCGGGTGGTTATTACGGCAGCGACACCACTATTTTAACGCAGGAGCAGCTGGGCTCATGGGGATCGGCTTCTCCGTTTTTGTTTATTGCAGTAATGTAGCAAGCCTTCCTAACAAGTCCAGCGGCCAGGGGGACATTTTGTTGATAAGGTGTTTCGCGCCAAAAGACCGAGGCACGCACACGACTAAATGCCCGACGCATCGTGTCACACGTTGGACGGATGGCCTAGTCCCTTTAGACGGCGCGCAATCACATAGCAGCTTGCATTCACAATTTGTATATTACGTTGTGTCTTCCATGTTAACTTGCGATAGACTTGAGATCGGTAGCCACCTTGGAACGTGTTCTTCTGTAACTAGTAAATATTTCCTCCTCCCCTCCTACGTTTCTCCTATATCTGCGATTGCGTATCCCCCTGTCCTTTTCATGCGCATGCGCGGTCATGGGTTGTTCCATGCCTGTGGTATTAGACAACGGGTAGCGTGATTTGCAGTTGTCCCGGTGGATACGTCCATGCCGTAGCTTGTTCCGCTCTAATATAGTATTCAGACGCCAGCGTGAATTTTTCAGGCCGTCTTCACATCGCCTCGAAAACAAAAACAAAAAAAAACGGGTACAAGGGGAAGTTGTTGGACAGAACCGGTGGGACACTGATGATGAGCGCGTTCGTCATGCCATTGAAAGATCGAAAAAAAGAAAGATTGTTTCGGTTGGGATTAAAAATCAAGGCGAGCTCATGTTGTTGGGAATGAGAGCCGATTATGGGAAAAAATTCATCTCAATTTAAAAAGCAGAATTCAGGATGAACATATTCATTCTCAAAAGTAGGGGGTGTAGACGGGTACACCCATTGTCTCATATGTAACACCCCAAAACAACTATTCGACGTTCACTCCACCGACATCGAACCGACGACATCAAATTTCACGAGTGGCTTAATAGTCGAGAGATACAACTCATTAAAATAGCTTATGAACGCATTAAAGGCTACAGTAAGATAATCAAGGTTTTTCTGGCATTGCTGCAAAACCACAGTGTTTTTTGTTGTGTCTTTGATACGCAGATTAGCTTTTTAATACATTATAGCCTGCAGCTATCAAGCAGCTCTAAAAAGTGGGGATCGCCAGCTCGACGTCAGTGGACTGAACGTCGCAATATAGTTTCGGGGTGTTACATATGGGACAAGGTGTGTACCCGTCTACACCCACTATTTCTGAGAGTATTGAGTGTGCAGCGAAGCACAACTAAAACTCAGAACCGGTTTTATTCTTACAATTATATTTAAATGAAAGAGTGCATTGGAGGTTGAGTTCAGGCAGAAAATATGTGCAAACGAACACGCATCTACACTTGAGCAAATAGTTACTAACCCATTTTAAAGCAAAAACACGAGTGTATATGTAATACGAACACCATAAACGTGCTATTAACAAGACCATATTTGCAGTTCGCATGCATTAAATAGGTTATGTTCTATAAAGCGCGTGAAAAACGTTTCGCGCGTTTTGATCTTTGCACGATTTAAAGTAGTACTCCACAGGTGTTTTGAGCAACCACAACTAACTATATGTTCTCAGTCCCAGGCCTTTTCCCTCTCCGGTTTGTTATTTAGTATCGCGAAATTCATAATAGTTATTGTAAAATCGGCAAGTGAAAATTATGCAAAAATCAACATTCAGATATATCCGAACTTTTCAGTGCCGTGAGGTCAGTGGCAGGCAGGCTTGCCAATCGAGCAAGCAGTCTAAAAAATAAAATATGGCAATCATTTGTCCTGTGCTGGAGCGCGGGTACTGGAACGAGCTTCCAAAGCATTCATTTGATACCATGAAACTGTTTCGAACCAGTTGGGAACAAATTCTACGGACCAGAGAGTGAACCCGTGCCTTCCACTGAATTCACTTTTTTGTTGTTGCCAGCAGAGACTTTTATTTTGAAGAATACGGTGAGGACCAAAACTGTAAGTTCAGTACCTTCGCGAAAAAAACAGTATTTTTACCTAATATTTGGGATACTATTTTAGCGACGTTTGTTGGTGAGTTTAGCCTAATTTCAAGCAAAATAAGAAAAAAACTGTGGGAAACCCTTTAGGAACAGATTTTAACAGACTCGTTCGTGTTTTTACGCTTGCAAAGAAAACTGAAAAGGTTAAAAAGAAAGAGTGTACATTTTAATTTTTTCCCACCCCTCCACCAGCACGATCGTGAATCAAGCCGAGGTGATATAAAAAGCACCTATAACAAGTTCATGATGTTCAGGGCATCCTGTGATAACGTGAGCCGAAGTATAGGCGGTGTCGGAAAGTGAGAGGCTATATATTTATTAGATCAAGCTTTCATACCCTTTCTGATTGAAGAAACGTCGTATGCTCCTTCTTCAAGCTCACGCAAGACCTCGAAGAATATAAATGTTGAACCGGTGATGATCGTGCATCTGGAATTGCAAGCGTGTTATTTGGAGATGGGCATGCGATGCATGACTATTCTAGCTCAAAATTTCGGTTCATAGGCGAGTATTAGGATGTTCTTGGCAAACTAAGACGTATTTTGCACTATAGTGCGGCAGAACTGATACTGAAGGAGACGGTACTCTACCTCATGAGAAATGGCATCGAGAACTAGCTGTCTCGCTTCATCGAGGTTCAATTCAACTCTGCCTCAAATTAAATCAGAAGAAATATGTACGCTAGACTTCCACAGTTAACAATAAGTTGAGTGTTAAGAGCATGGGTCCGTAGCTTGGCCTATAACATCACTGTCACCATAGGGTTATTCATCTGTAATGCCAAACAAAATGAATCGGATAATAATAATCGAAAATATATTGAAGGCTCGTGTAACCTGTGCTCGGTGATGGAATCCAGGATAGATTTTGGTGAGTATCTAGCTCCCGGCGTAACTACGGTGGAACCGAACATCGTGGCAGCCAAAACGCCCAATGTTCTGCCGAATCCGTAGATTAGATCTGAGTTCAGGCACATGATTTCACGCTGCAAACAAGAACAATTCTTTGTTTTCGTAAAACAATCTAAGGTAAACATTTCAGTTTTGCGCAGCTTCCCCTTTGCCCAAGCCTCGCAGATGAAGCAAAGTGGCCGATTCTGTAAAGTGCAACCTTGTATCAAACTACGTCTGCGGGCTTATATCGTAAAACGCGCACCGAACGTGTACAGGTTTTGTAATGCTTGAAAATGTGTAATGGTACTAGTCTGTTTAACAGGTTAAAATTTCTAACTAAAAGCAAGAAACATGTTTTCTCATTAAGAGTTGCATCAGGAAAGATCTACAAGTGAAAGTAATTAGTCGTACATCCTTGAAATAATTTTCTCATCATTTATGCATATATTCCAAGGCACCTTTTCGAACTTTAAACGTGTGTCGTAATATATAGGAATAAGATGATGTTTTATTGTTTTATGTGTAAATGGATTGGCAAGTGTAGAAAATTAAAAACAATAGCCTGTCGTAGAGAACGCGTGCATTATTGCTCAATACTACTGGGTTATTCAAGGAGCGGCTATGCTCTTTAAAACGACCGCAAAATTCGGTTTCTTAACCTATCGCGCTACGATTTAGTGCAGCGTTGCCCACAGATGGTGCATTTTTTTGTGTAAAATTTGCAACTTAGCTCCTAAGGAACCGCAGAGAAGCCACCGGTCTTCAAACAATACGGCGCCGCTTCGCACGGGAGACAAGAGATGGCGGAAGCGGTCGCAATGCCAACTGCCACCAACGAACGAGCATACGGCGCCGAGAGCCGGCGTCTTTAGCAGACGATCGTTTCGACTCAAAAGCGGTGCGCGTTCCGCAGGTGGCGACAGTCGCAGAAACAAAAACGGTCGCGGTAGTAAAAAGGAACTGCAAAGCAGACGACATCAGTACGCCGAAAAAAACAGTCAAAGTATCCCGACAAACCATTTTTTTAACGGATTATCTGTCCATTCCTTATGTTTTATTAGTAAGGATGATAAAATAATGCATTGGCAACTGATATCAGAAAAGCTCGCGCTGCTTTTGAGTCCAGACGGTCGTCTGCTAAAGACGCCGGCTCTTGGCGCCGTATGCTCGTTCGTTGGCGGCAGTTGGCGTCGCGACCGCTTGCGCCATCTCTTGTCTCCTGTCTGAAACGACGCCGTATTGTTTGAAGACCGGTGGCTTCGCTGAGTTTCAATAGGAGCTAAGACTTTTTCTTTCTTTACTTTTCCCTCAGGTAAATTCGCTCTTTGCAAATTTTACACAAAAAATGCACCACCTGTGGGCAACGCTGCACAAAGTCGTAGCGCGATAGGTTAAGAAACCGAATTTTGCGGTCGATTCAAAGAGCCTGGCCGCTCCTTGAATCACCCAGTATTATTCGATGCGGCGTCACTTCCAGCAGAGGTTTCCGTATATCTTAGACGCAGAGCTCTTGAAGCCACCCACCTTGTAACTAATTAACACGAAAAGCTCGGGCTCTAGCGCCTAAGAAGCCGCTGGAGCGCACGATTTTTGGCCACGCTTTTTCTTAGCACTGCAGCGAACTTTCTCATGACGGTGAGAAACACACCTCGTCTGCTATTTTGTCTTAAGTCTCAAGTAATGTCGAGTTGCTTCATTTCTAGACGACTCAGTTCATGCACTTAATAATATAGAATAAATAACACGGAAACGTCAACTGTTGAAAGCGCAGTTTGTGTGTCATTATACGCATGGACAATGGGGTCCTTGTATATCAACACGATGACATCGCTCGGTAAGAATACCGGAGGCTGCCCGTGCGCAGCAAGTAAGACCAAATTTAATTTCTTTTTCTGGTTTACTTACATTTGATAATAATAAGTAGTATTTAGTTCGACCAGGAGGGTTGAAGTGTGCCAGAAAGGTCGGAGGCCCGTACCACTTGGGCATTTTGCTAAAATAAGAATTTGGTGAAATACATACTCAAGGAACAGCTTATTTAAGTTTTGTCTGGCGTACGGTATGTTCTATTCCTAATCGGCACAAAAACTCTAAAATATGAAGAAAATAACTGAAGACGGAACTTTTTACTTGCGGCAACGTTGCTCACCTTATTAAGAAATGTACGAGTTTTCATATTTACGGTTTTCCTCTATCTCGCGTCCTGTCAACTCCTGTTTCCCTCCACTATTCGATTGTTAACCTTCCAGGATTCTCGTATAAACTTTGGCAGAGTACAGAGACACGAACGTTCTGCACTCTTGGATACTTCAGCGGATGAGATGGTGTCAATATTACATCGTATAGATATGTTTGGTTGTGCAATGCAGATTGGTCGAAACGTTTGAAGCGTGGTAGTTAAACAGTTCGACCGATTGACATGCCTTCTTCACAATCGAACGGACGAGCCTTATCTTCTAGTTTTTTGGTGCCCATAGCAGCCATTTCTGCGTTGACACCGTCACACTCTCTATCAGTGGCTCTTAAATATATCGATCTATAGAAACACGAAAAGTAATGTGTAAAGTCGGTCACGATGAATGTTGCTGAAAGCACGTCGTTAAGGAATCACACTCTTAGGGTTAATAAAATAAAGAAATGAACTTACAGGAAAGTGAAGAATAAACTATATATTATACCTTGAGCACTTTAAAAGGCGGCTCAAAATCTGGAGCTAGCTATAAATCCTGCTATATTTGTGACCAATTAAATCAAACTTTCAACGGCGTATACACATTTTCCATCCGTAATCATTGGCACAGCCAAATAAAATACTCGGTTAAATGCCGTGTCCTGCCCTAAAAAGTTATCATCGAATGTATACAGTCTAACTTGTTCACTGAATAGCGCCAACAGATATCTAGTTTTCTAGCGTCCAAAATCTGCATAACGTATTTGGATGACTGGCAGCAAATTTTTAATTGAAACGTGCCAAATAACGCGAATATTGGAAACTTCAATTAGTCATTCTTAGGTAAATATATTTCGAACTGCCACTTTCTTTGCACTTCGACGCGCGCCTTGTTTCGCAATGTTATAGCAAGAAAATCAATTTTTTATTTGGATTGAAATTTTTTACGTTATTTCTATTTTTTATGAAACACCGTGTATATGATTTACTCTATCCAAGCTCACCAACTTCTGAAACTTTTCTTAAAATTTTTATGTAGAAAGTATGATAATGTGCTCGAATTAGGTGAACTACTGGACAGGAAAAAGTACGACACCTTTTGATGGTATCCAATAAAACGGCCCACATTGTTTGCGTTGTTGACAACGTTGAAGTGAGTCAGTCGCGCCGGTTTCGGCTGCCCTGTTGTACCCTACGTGCATGAAAAAATGCCCATAGTTTAAAATAATGGCGACGTAGTAAAAACAGGCTGCTGTTGTTTTGAAATAAGTATTTATACTACATTCCGTCTATCCCGAACAGAACCGCAAGGCGCGCTTTTGAGTAGCTAGGTTTGTTAGTAGCACCACACGCAAAAAGTAATAAATAATGCAGATGCATTTACTTGTCTACGTACATGAAAATATATTATCAACATACCTTTACCTAATAACATTGCGGAAGAGTCATAACAGGGTTGTGTGTAGCCACTATGGTTTCCGGCCAATAAGGTCTGAAGTACCCGCCTAAGTTGTGGAAGCCATCGCAGCTCCCGTATTTCATAGCGATTAGGTTGCATAACTCCTGGCCCAGCTTGGCACGTTTAAACAGCCTGGTGACCAAGAGCGGTAGGACATGTTGACCTCGGCCTCCGCTTCTATTAGGCACGGCTGAGGCTGCGCGGAGTCGTGGCGGCTGGTATCCAAGCCAAAATGATCATTTTGTACTTGTACTTTCTGTGTCAAATCAAATTTAGTTCCCCAATATTATAACCTAAGACTGTTTTCTTCCTTCAGTTCGGGTACAGGACATTTTATTTTTTTTATTTTCGTGAAATAACTTTTAATTCTTATTTGGATCTTTTTGCAGGTTTTAGAACAAATAAATAAATATACAATATGAGGCAAATATCGCTACAAGCATATACGTTCATAAAGTGTGGGAGCGCAATTGTCAGCCGCTACCAACCGCCCAAAAAGGGCCCAGTCTGAAACCCACGACAGCGCGCGAGGAAAGAGCGAATAAAAGGAGGACACGGCCAGAGAACCGGGAGAGACGGACCGAGATCACGGAGGCGTGCAGTTCGAACGCCCCGGCAATGTTTTACGTTGATACTAACAACCTATTCCTGTTACTCTAATAAATGTAGTTTCTCGTTATGGAAACACCGGCTTCGTGTTGTTCCTCCCGGATGGGCATGCAGCAAGGCAACCCTACCACAAAATTTACAAAGTACCACGTTTTCCACTGCAACAATAAAGAATCAACACTTGCATAGCTAAAAACGTTCCTATCTGGGCTGTGTCCACTCTCTTATAGCTTAGTGATAACATTAGTATCTAAACTTTGACTATTAAAAATACTCGACGAGTGTGCTGCCACGCTTAGGTGTAATGGCTATTGCTTCTTAAAGCGTAACATACTTTTTTTATGAATTTCTAACATGTCGCTTAAAAGAACCTGGAATTTCAGTTGGCCAACTTTTGCGAAATTATCAATAAACCAATATATTTAGTAGTTTTGCGGTCGGCTGGAAAGGGCTGCGCTTATTTGTGGTAAACAATTTCAACTGCTTTTCTTTGGAAGCTTTCTGTAGAGTTTTCATTCTTCTGTGCATGGGGAAAAATGAATAAATTTCCATATATTTCTACAGGGCGCACAGGGGAGGTGTTCGCTAAAAGTTTGAGAAAACTCAAAGGCCATATAAATTGATCTGACCATGCTGGACGTAGTAATAGACCTCACTAGGTCATCGCGTGGATCACGCTAAAACCCCCAGGGTGGCGGGTGTACTGCACTGGCTAAATTCATCACGTGCAGCTGGAAGAAATGCCGCACATTAAAGCTGACTAACATTCTGGGTGAATAAACATAGCTACAACAAAATTACTAACCAAGTCATTGGCTTCAAAACTGCGGTTTTGCTATGCTTCGACTCGCAGAAATAGGAAGCAAGAAGAAAAGCTTCTCCAATTTGCTTACGGCATCGAGATAAATTTTTAATGATCAGTCTCCCATTCGATGAAACGAACCTCCCAGGTTATGCCATCTATTTCAGTTTCATAGAATATTTTGTAAATATATGGCACGTTCCTATACTTGAAGATGCATTAGGGCAATGCGATGTGCAGAGTATACACGACCAGCCATAAATAAAAAAGAGTTAAATTTTTTTAATTGCGAAGAAAGCAGAACGATAACACACTGTTTGCGTCGGCCTTCTTCTGAGTTAATTGATTTTCTTTTTTTTTACTTTTTTTAAGCAAAAATAAAGCGTGCTGCTTTTGGGTTTTAGGGCCCTGAACAATTAACAAAAAATTAAATGCGAGGTATCGGATTAGGTGAGAACGTACAATTTAACAGCCCCCAATTATTAGTGTCGTTCGGCGGACTCTGGGATAATAAAGGGGTGTTCTGGCATTTTGCGCAAGGCCAAAATTATAGAACCTATAAACAGGTTGCTCAACATGTCGTCAACCTCTGCGATCAAATGGCTGTTAGTAGCAGGTGGTGGACTACCGTGACCATCACTGCGTGGCCTTAAGTTGTTGTTCTGCTTCATGGAAAGTCATGACATCGGTGTAATTTTGAAATGCTGTTTATTGTGGGATGCTAACGTTTCTGAAGCAAAAATTATTAGTTTCTAAACACTTACTGAAGAAAACTGGATAAAAGCATCTTGGTCGAACTGCACTTTTGCAGACAAAGACTTCATGGTGGCATGGTCTTCAGCCGTTGCTGAATTCATCAGATCATTGAATGTCATACAGCCACTGTGCGGGATGAATGTGTCGATTAAACAGCATTTACATGCTGGCAGTAACTGCCTCTACGCGCCGCACAGTCATCCCCATTCGTTTAGACAGCAATCACTAGTCTACTAAATATTGCATCATTCGAGATGGATTCAAACGGTTGCCTTTAGTCCACTGTGAATCAAATAACCGTGAAACAGATTATTTTTGCTTACTCAAAATAAGCATTATTAAAAAAAAATACTAGTAAATTTTACATGGGAACGAGGTTTGAGTAGTGAGCCTTTTTGTGAACGAAGTAATCCAGGAGAATGAGAATCTATAGATATCGTCCACGTAGACCCCGTTTTGGGTGTGATGTACTTCTTTTCGCGGGCCTCCAGTACTGCCATCTCGTGGATAAAAGAAAAAAACTTGATCATACGGATAGAATTAGTGCACAAAATGTGTTTGCGCAGAATTTGTTGAACTTGTTTCAGACGTAGCAGTTCTTTTTTTTATCGTTATACAGACAGAAACTGAGGGTAGAAAAAGTAGATAAAGAGAAGGAGGTAAGATCATGTAGGAATATCGAAGCATCGAGCTCTGGTTGAAATGATTAGAGGGTAGACGCACATGCCGCTAATCATTGTTGGAATACAAGCGCCGAACACCGGCGTTTGGCGCTCGCGTACAAACAATGAGCGGACGGGTGTTTCCTCTTCGCTAGTCTCCCTTCTGGCGGAGTGTTTGTTTCAAGCCTATTATCGTGCCGTCGTTGGGTTGATTCCTGTCGGATCGCTTTTAAAGTTTTGATTTTCTTATTAATTTTATACATTCTTCTTCTATAAGTGTCATTTTGTATAGATTGCCCTCTAAAGTACGTGTTGAATATTGGTTTTCGGTTTCTGTCTCATTGCCTCACACTCTAACTGGAGATCACAGAACTTGCACGCATTTTGCGTTAAAAGACCTACTTGTCTCAATCCTCTAACTATTCCCACGCAGCGACCATGGCGGCGTCGTCACTATGAAAATGTTGTCTTTTCACATCTGGTTTGAGTCCAGGGAATATATAAAACACCGGCGGTCACGGGCAGACCATCCTCTCATTGACTAGACCTCCAAACACAAAATCTGCGTTCAAATTGCGGAAAGAAGGGCTAATATACTTTTCTTTAATTACTAATAAATTTTGAATATCATAAAATACAATTAGCATATACATTTCGCAAGTAGCAGTTAGATGCCACAAAAAAATATTAAACATAATATAAATATTCGTATTTTAAATATTGATATCAAAAGTAGCATTCATTCCCACGCGACGTTCCGTTTAATCTTTAGACAACACTTTTACTGACGCGAAAAATTGCATTGCGTGGTAATTCACCTAACACAATTGAACTTAGATAAGCACCATTACCGGAGTTCGTATTTTTCCAATTTCTAAATCTTGCCGCAATTGTGGCGTTCTTGAACGCCCACGTGGTTGACTCGCCAAGTAGCAGAGTTCAAACCCCCATTAGCCCAGTAGTTCATTTTACCAAAGGTTGGTTTTCACGAATGTTCGAGTCTATTACCGTCAATCATTGCGTGTTCAGAGTATTGATTACAGCTGGAAACTTAAGATTGCTTACGTGAGGGAATGGTAAAGCAGTCCTACAGGCTGCGCGGCACGTCTACATTTTTCCCCCACTGCAAAGGCGCAGCTCACCCGCCGGCTCCACAGCTTATGTGACGATGCATCTGCGTTGCTCTGCTTTTCGTTGTGTTATATTTCTGAGGCGCGTCCGCTTTGACCTTGAGCTGCCTGCCGGCTTCTGTGACGAAGCATCTGATTTGACGCGTTGCAGCAAATGTGACTTTACGTGCCGTTTTGCTCAGCCATTGGAAAAATTGGAAATGAGATGCTGTTTTTCGCTGCTACAGACACCGCCGGCTTGTCTCCATGGGACAGTTAATGCTTTCGCATTAATAATTACTCCGTACATAGCTCGTGTGTGATAGCAGCAATGACACGGTACATCAAGTCAGTCGTCCTTCCGTCGCGGACGCAAAATTATGGTACGTTTCTCGTGATTTTTGTATGCAAAGATTGCTTCATTATACGTTTATTTCGAGTTATAAATCCACATTCATTTGTTATTCATTGCTCGTTTGTTAAGCTCATTGTCGTTACTTACTAACATAATTTTACTAGTCACCACGCACTGAGTCATGTGGGCCTTAATTACACACAGGGGTCACCGTCCATGTTAGGTTCACAATCTTTTGTTAGGACATTTAAGACATGGAAATTAAAATAAAAATATTTGAAAGTGTTTATTTAGTATCTTTATTGGGAATCGACTACTCAGAAGAGGAGATTTCATCTGAAGCGCGATGAAAAGAAATAAAGGTATACTGATGACATTATTCAGCAGAAACAATGCAGAGTATAAGTCACCTTAGAAAGCCAGTATAACACTGAAGGATACCACTGTCATTTATGGTACTTACGGCATTCGCTCTTCGCCGATGGTGATGACGTGTTTCAGAAACGGCAGCCTGAAAGGATGGAGCAAAGGTTACAGCACTTCGAAGACAGCCACATGTGTTCTCGTTCTTACCCAGTCTTACGTGGTTTAAAAAAATGGTAAAGCCAGCTGAGAAGTTTCAAGGTTATATTTAGATAAATATCTGAATTATCACCTTTTGCTGTTCAACTCTCCCAGCGATGACTTCTCCAGTTCCGGTGCAATTTGGCGCAACATCCCGTAGTACTTGTTTTCAAGAAATTTTTCCCAAGGATCAGAGCCGCGCACTCTGCCTGAAAGCAGTGGGTCCTCTTTTGACATCAAGACGACACCAAGCGGCGAAAGCTCGAAGTGTCATTGGTTTCTGGAAAAAGTAGTTGCGCTAAAGGGCTCTCCGAACCGGACAAGATTCTGGCCTGCGGTTAGACGAACACATATTTGTTATGCTTTCCGGGACCCGTTGAGGGTCAAAGGAGTATGGTCTTGTCCAGAAAACGAAGCGGCGCGCAGACTGCCTGAAAGGCCAGTGCAGCGACTGAACGGCCAATCGCCGGGTTCCCAATAAAAATATGTTCGCTTTTCCAAAAAAACGCCGAAAGGAAATCAAGGGGGGGGGGGATTGAAGTTGTTGCTTATGACGCTGGCTTCAATTAGAAGGAAACTCACATCGCTCTGCAGACCATGGGCGGAAGAAGGAAAAACGCCCCAATTGTAGGAATTTCGACTGGGAAACTCATCATTAAGGAGGAGAATAGAACAGAAAACAAATATAGGCAGCGAACGTTACGTTTAAAGTCGTATAATACATAAAATGCATTAAAGTGAACTGGTGAGAAAATCGGTGTGGAAATTAGTGTGTCGCGTGAGGTATATTTTCCCGCTAAATTTTGTGACAAAACTGGATTGGTTTCTAAGTCACAAGACATGAGTTTTGTAGCTAAATTAAGCGGATGATTGAGTTAGCGTATAGGTGATGTGACGTTATTTTTAACTAAATTTGGCATGGAAACAGAATTGATGTTTTGACCGAGAGACGCCAATTTTCCCGGTAAATTTAGCGGAAAAGCGGAGTTGGCATTTTGGTCACTTGCCGTCAATTTCCCTAAAGGGTACAGGTCACTTGACGTCAAATGACGTTACGTGATGCCACTTTCCGCCAAATTTAGCGGGGAAACTAAACTGGTGTAAAGGTCAAGTGGCGTCAACTTTCCGCTAAATGGAGAGGAAAAACTGAATTGATCTGAATGTCCAGTGACTTCAGATCACCTGGCATGAAAATTCTCGCTAGATTTAACTGAGCAACTTAAATTGTGTACATGTTCTCTGACATTAATCTCCGCGCTAAGCTTACGGGAGATGGCAGGGATCTATAATTTCATATATATATATATTCAATTCCGAATTTTCGCCACACGAGCTACAGAAAGCAAACAATATGCACAAACTATGGCATACAAAAATTATATTATGAAATACGTGTACTTCTGAATGACCATCCTGATCTCATGACCATTATTCTGGAAGGTATGTATATACAAGCTTTACAGAAAAACATAAATGTTTATCTATTGTCCCTTTAAAAATAAAACGTTTTTTATGATTATTTTTTGTGCGCGTATGCTGTTTTTTGTGCAGCATTTCTCTGCGGGCTTAAGAGAAATATCTTTGTAGAGATGGCAGGCTGGCTGCACTATGTTGTTGTGTGAGGCCCTTTGTCGCCGTGTTTGTGCCGGCATAAAAATTGATGTGCGTCGTTGTTGTTTGTCCAACGTGGGGGAGAATCTGGTTTGAGTGCATTGTTTCTTTCTTTGTATACCGTGTTTTGTACTGCTTATGGGATTTTAAGTTTTCGTTCATGTTCAAGTAGTTTTCGTCCTCTGAGACTTTCATTTTGTCTAGCCATGGAAAGGGGGGGGGGGGTAGTAGGGGCGCTGTCATCTTGTCAGGCATGCCGATGCCTTTTGTGGCGGCCCCCAGCCAACTGTATTCCTTGGCGGTTGTTTGAATAACCTTTGATTTTATTTCATTTGATAAATTCCTACACACTGGTGATAGGGCTGACCAGAATACTTCAGTGGAAAAGGGGGTGAAAAACGTAGAGTGAAAAACGTGGGAGGAAAGAATGCAGGAGAAATCAGCTCTAACAGTATACAGTGTCACGAACTTAGGACATAAGAAAGGAAAATGTGTTCGACAATTCACTGCGAAGTTCTTTGCTCTTCGAGGCGAGAACGGGAGTTTTGAAGATGAAAACGTATAGTGCTAAATTTAAGGAGAGAGACACATTATGTGCCACCTGCCATAATTATAGCGAGATACTAGAGCACTTGGTTTGAAGTGCACGCGGCTTCGCCCTGCCCTCCCTGAAGGGGTAACGGACTTGGCCGGGGCCTTGGGTTTTACGGGTGACGACAGAAGGACGGAAGAGAAAAGGATTACAGTCACAAAGAGGCGATTAGAAGATTGGTGGAAATTATCTAGGGAAAATTGAATGATGGACAACTAACTAGCACAGCTAAGGACAGGCGGGAAAGTGGAAAATCGGGACTCCCTCCCCCGTGGCTCCGTCCGAAAGACTCAACCCCGTCTCCCAGTGGGTCCCGTGCTGGGGTAACGCCGACAAGGCTTGACCAAAGCAACATTGGCCACTCCCCTCGCTGGGGGGCAGAGCGGGGGTGATGTTTTTAATTTTTTTTGCCCAATCCCCCGAAACTTATCCTGGTAAGAGCCCACACTGTCTGGTGATAGTTAGGGGGACAATATTGGTCTTACAAGGGCGGGAGAAATCATATGTTCTGTGTTTATTTTTAGACTTAGGCTAGGTGGCGCAAGCTACCGCCCGTTACAAAGGGTGTAGCCATTAACATCCATCCATCCGTCCAACCCAAAATACTTCTTTCACAAGTAATTGTGGTTCGACTGCTCCGGGTTTTCCTTTTTCACGTCACATATCTACTTTCTCAGGTGGACCGATCAGACAGAAAACACACCAAAACTGACTTTCAAACCTTTCCCGACTTTTTTGGTGCAACCCCAGTCACGGCTTTCTGAGGATAAGGCAGGTTTTTGTCTCTTTCCTTCAAAGCAACACAGGAATGCACGTCCCGCATGGTGACTTCTGGTGACTTCCGTCCACAGCCCAAGGCCGGAGGGCGACCGACGCGCCACCACCGCACCACCGCCGCGCCATGACGTAACAGAGCTAAGTCCGTGTATAAGTAGATTTGTTTTTCTTCTCTTGTTTTTGTTTCTTTGACCCAACATCACGTAACCACGCACTTGTATACAAATTTGCTCGGTTTCAAATTTCTAACTTATTTGTGCATTCTTCCAATTTCTATCACTACTGATTGGCCACAGATATATGTTTTGGTTCAGGTAACTTTTTTTTTGCATATAACTGACATAACGCAAAAAAAGAAATAATAAAGTACCGTCAAATATGCAGTGTTCATTGCCATGTGATGGCCTTAAAAATAAACACTGGACGATGTGAGTCAGGTTAATTCGGGCGCTTTCTTCGACTAATCAAGATGATTTTTTAACACGATGTGCATTAATTTAAGGATATAATTATAATGCAATTAAGTGCAAAGGTGCAAGCGAGCTGGACCAGAATGACGAATATAATCCCTGGAGAAGGGGAACAAGAGGGACAGTGTGCTAATGCGGTGTGCTAATGCGAAGAATAAAGATGCGTTTTCCTCCTGACCAATCTTAACTAACCCCGTATGGGATGACGTGTATAAGGTGAAAACCAAACCGTATGATTGAGAAAGATATATCTGTACGGATCTTCCTATTTCTTTCCACCGCAAAGGCTGGAGAATCTTAAGAAGCGAAAGCAGTTACCATTTCCTAAAGTATTTTACCCCTGTGATGCCTGAAATGTTGTTTTTGCCCAAAGGAAAGCAAAAGATTATTTCGTGAACCAATATTTTATTTTTGTTTTTTTCTTTGTTCACAGGACATAACGTTCGCTGTGCGTGAACCACATGCCCGATTTGAATTGTGAAGAAAGAAAAACGTCTTTGCGGTTTTAAAAGGGAATTACCTTCTCTTGTGTTCCTTTTTCTTCCGGATCGTATAACACATTTTGATTAATTACAACACAATTTAAGATTTCAAATATTGTTTCGCAACACGTTCGAAACACCTTACGTGAAAACTTGAAAACTGCATAAAATACTCGAAGGACAAGAACAAGAAGTGATCGAATTTCATGCGGTTTTAAAGTTCTCATATTGCACAAACTAGCACAACTTCATGCCTTGTAGCCCCTTATGTTTCGGGAAGAAAGTTTTCCAAGGCAGCAATGGTTCTAAAGATAAGTGTTAATTTGTACCTAAGTTTGATGTTCATGCTTCAAGGGAACATTAATTTGTCATATATATTACTCTGGATGACTTGCAATCGACAAAACAGGCCGATATACATTAGTTCTGCAAAGGGGATGCCACTGGTGAAATAAATTCGGATCATTAAAACATTTGAAGTCTTTGATGTCTTGTCGGGTAAGGCAACCATTAATGATTTTACTTTTATTTAGATCGATATCAACAGTATAAAAACAATTACATATGATACGATAAATGTTCGTTCATCAGTATTTATATATGCTATTATTATATTATATGTTTGCCATGCAATGATCAAAACTGTTAAAAAATGGCCATTAATGACACAGTTCAAGTTTTTACTGCTTCACATAATTATAAAAGCTGCGCTAATAATAGTTTTTATCAGCTTAGAAAATTTTGGTTAAAAATGAATTACAGGATTAGACAAATGTTCAATCATTGGTTTCCTTTAGTGGAAAAACTGGTATATAACTGGATAACGAGATTGGAGAGATTGGTTTGTGATTGGATTTGAATATTTGAAAAGCCAGAATAACGTTGGTTCAAATTACTGGACTAAAATGGTGTATCACTGAATATCAATATAGGAAATCGTGGCATTATATTGTATAGCAATATCGGAAATCGCGGTACTGTATTGTATAACAATAATATGCCGCGATCCTTGGCCTTGGACGAAGCTGTGGCCTCGAAGCAAGGTTTTGTTTTTCGTTTTTATTTAACCTGAATGGAAAAAAAAATACTGGCTCAGAAAATAAACACGATGAATTCTTAAGAATGTATTCGAAATGTATTTTTAAAATTGCATGCAATTTTTTAGGCATTCCCTTAGGCATTGTTTTTTGTGAAGAAGAAATTACCATATAATAAATATTCGCGAGTAATTCTCATATATCGATAAGGTAACCAAAGCTAATGTAGCCAACAAGCCTACCTCTCTCACTTCAACTCGCTGAAAATTGCTTCCCCTATTATCTCAAAGCCTATTTCAACCTTCGTAGACCAAATTAATATACTCTCCTCGCTCCAGAAAGGCTTCATACGTCAATGATCGACTGTGACGCAAGTAACTCGAAATAATAATTGATATTTCGTGTGTAATAAATAATAGACGCTAGGTGGATGTCATTTTATTACCTCAATGACATTCAGCAGGTTATTTCACAGGAGATAAGTTTTATACTGAGCATGACTGGCGTTCTAAAGATCCTTTTCACTAACCTCCTTAAAAAATCGGCCAATCAGCTCGCGATGTGGAGTGCGCACGTGCTCTGTGGCGCGCGCACGTGCTCATCGGTGTGCGCTGGTTCGCCGATTTTATAAAGGAGCTTAGTGAAAAGGATCTTTAAAACGCCGTCTGACAGGGGTA
>JAZHYW010000525.1:0-19946 GCA_037355805.1 Ixodes ricinus
TTAGCTCTTGTAATAATTGGTATTTTTTCTCATTATTCATTAACTGGTCCTAGAAATGTGGCTCCAAGATTTTCTCCTGAGCATGTTATATAAGAGTCATGTTGTCGCCTTGCGCGATTTTGTCGTGGCAGTGGTGGAACTGCAGTCGCCCATTCTGCGGCAGATCGCTCTCCATCTTGACAGTGCAGGGCAACATCGGCCGCCAGAGTTGGAACGCCGCAACAACAAAAGCACTAATTCTCTCGTGTTTTTTTTTTGTTTTTTTTTTGTAGAACTTTTACGTTTATCTCTAGGGAACGCGTAATCCGACAGTTCGATAGTGTGGCTTCTGTGACGTCGTCTATTGCCACTTCGTGGTTACTTCCGATGTTTGAGTGGAATAGGGCGCTAGACACGTCAGTCCAAGATCGGTGCCGGGCACCGCACTTACGAGAAGGGCGCGTGGTCGTCGTCGTCGTTACGAACGTCACGGAAGATCCACCGGAACCGCCGCCGGACGCGCCATCCGAAGACGCATCCTGAGACGTGGGTCCCAAATCTTGCGTTTCTGTCATGTGGTGACAACACAATGAAACAAATGAGGTTGATTCAATGTCGAAAGACTAAATCGGGCACGCATCTGGTCAGCCTAAAATCAGAATAAGAATAATACATCACGGAGGCGTACTTAGAAGAGCATGCCAAGTAAATCAACAGGCCGATTTCAGCACCCAGATGGGCTCGTTTTTAGGGATGTCGCATGACCTGGTTTACGGGAAACGAAAGAAGGTTAAGTCCCTAGGCTTGCAGTAAGGACGCCCAGATTTGCTTTCTTGGGAAGTTAAGCAAATCCGGGAGCGGGCTCTAGGCTTTGAGAAAGTTTTCAGTTTCCAACGAAAGTAATTTTAAGTGTAATCGAAGGAGAGATAAAAGAAAAATTATAGCATGTCTCGATCGTATTTGACAAACACGAAAACGTACAAAAGTTGTTGCGATTGAGCTAAAGATGTTGTATGTTTGTCAAGTCACGTGACATCATAAAATCCGGTGGTGACCAAAAGAGCAATAAATAAACTGGAAGAAATAAACGTTTAATGGGGCGAACTTGTGCCCAAAATCAAAACAGAAAAAGGATAGCGTCGCAGGCGTCGATGGCGGCGAAACAGCAGGATCGAACGCTGGGGCGAGACTGACTCCGGCTGGCCACGCGGAGCCCCTTTTGTACACGCGTGGGCTTCTGGAACAGTCGGCGTAGAAGGTTCGGCGTGTAGAACATTCTAAACTCGAATCAGCAACACGGTTCTCGAATTTACCAGAACATTACATTAAGTCAACAAAAATGCGTACTCGCGGCCAGGAATCGAACTCTGGCTTTCTGCGTGGAAGGCACGCGCGATAACCGTTAGGCCACGAGCGCGCTGCCTACTTAGTCAGCTGCGCTCGCGGCATTATTCCCCCTTTAAAAAAGTGCATCGTCCCGATGCAGCACAAAACAAAAACACAAATACACAACAAAAGGGTAGCAGAGTCGCGAGCCACCGTTCACAGTTCACAGTTCACTCTTTGATGAGAGTCCAAAGTTCTATCGTTCGTAATACGGCTTGAGCCGGACGACGTGCACCACCTCGGGTCGTGGCTGGCGTCTTGCAGATGGGCGCGTTCCGTCGGGTAGAACTTCGTAGTTCAGATCGCCGAGGCGTCGGATGATTTTGTAGGGTCCGAAATAGCGTTTGAGAAGCTTCTCGCTGAGACCGCGGCGCCGTATCGGTGTCCACACCCATACCCGGTCTCCGGGTTGAAAGTGGACGTCCCGGCGACGAAGGTTATAGCGGCGTGCGTCGACTCGCTGTTGGTCATGAATCTTGATTCTTGCCAGTTGGCGAGCTTCTTCCGCGCGTTGCGAGATCAGTTGAGCATCGTCGTTGCCATCGTCGGCCGGCACGTGAGGCAGCATGGCGTCGAGCATTGTGGTAACCGTCCGGCCGTGTACCAGTTGGAACGGTGTCATTCCCGTGGTTTCTTGAACCGCTGTGTTGTACGCAAACGTGACGTACGGCAACACCTCGTCCCATGTCTTGTGCTCTACGTCGACGTACATGGAGATCATGTCGGCGATCGTCTTGTTGAGCCGCTCCGTTAGCCCGTTGGTCTGCGGATGATAAGCGGTTGTTCGTCGATGGCTGGTATGACTGAGCCGAAGAACTTCTTGAGTCAGCTGTGCCATGAAGGATGACCCGCGATCTGTGATCAGCACTTCAGGTGCGCCGTGTCGAAGGAGAATGGACTCGACGAAAAACTTGGCGACTTCCACCGCTGTTCCCGATGGCAGGGCTTTCGTCTCGGCGTATCGTGTAAGATAATCGGTCGCGACGATAATCCACCGATTTCCTTGCGTCGATGTTGGGAACGGCCCAAGTAAATCCATTCCGACCTGCTGGAAGGGCGTAGTCGGGGCAGGTATCGGCTGCAGGAGTCCTGCTGGCTTCGTCGGAGGCCTCTTACGTCGTTGGCACTCATGGCACGACCGTGTGTACAGGTGGACTGTTTTCGGGAGTCTCGGCCAGTAGTACTTGTCACGAATCCGGGCGAGCGTCCTGCTGTAGCCAAGGTGTCCAGCCGTCGGGTCGTCATGGCATGCTTGAAAGATTTCTTCTCGCAGGCTGGCCGGAACAACCAGCAGCCAGGCAGGGTTGCTCGTTCCGAAGTTCTTCTTGAAGAGCACGCCTCGCCGCAGAACGAAGCTTGGCAAGTCTCGGGCCAAGACTCGCGGAACTGAACTTCCTTGACCTTCGAGGTGGTCGATCACGGCGCGAAGTTCGGGGTCGTCTCGTTGAAGTGCTCCCATGTCGGTATCTGTAATTGCTCCCAGAAAACGGGCGTCATCGTCGTCGTCGGTGCTGTCGGGAGGAGATTCGACTGGGGCCCTAGACAAGCAGTCGGCGTCATTATGCTTGCGGCCAGACTTCTGCACAATGGTCACGTCGAATTCTTGCAGTCGAAGGCTCCAGCGAGCGAGGCGTCCTGACGGGTCGCTTGAGGTTGGCGAGCCAACAGAGAGCGTGGTGGTCCGTGACAACGCGGAACGGGATCCCGTACAGGTAGCGGGCGGAACTTGGTTAACGCCCAGACGACAGCGAGACATTCCTTGTCGGTTGTTGAGTAATTTTTCTCTGCCTTGGACAGTGCCCGGCTTGCGTAAGCGATCACCCTCTCTGCTCCGTCTTGTCTTTGGACGAGCACCGCACCTAGCCCGGCGTTGCTGGCGTCTGTGTGAACTTCCGTTTCCGCTGATGGATCGAAGTGTCCGAGGATAGGGGGCGACTGGAGTCTTTCCTTCAGTTCGTTGAACGCTTGTTCTTGCTCCTCCCCCACTGGAAGTTCACGTCGTCCTTCGTCAGATGCGTGAGCGGTGCAGAAATCTTGGCAAAATCGCGAACGAAACGTCTGTAGTATGCGCACAGCCCAAGAAATCTTCGTACGGCTTTCTTGTCTGATGGCTTCGGAAATTCGGCGACAGCGGATGTCTTTGCAGGGTCAGGACTTACACCTTGAGCACTCACGACATGGCCCAGGAATTTGAGCTCGCCGTAAGCGAACCGACATTTTGACGGCTTCAGTGTCAGTCCGGCATTCTGGATAGCCTGTAGCACGGCTCGCAAACGTCTCAGGTGCTCGTCGAAGTCGCTGGCGAATACCACGACGTCGTCGAGATAGACGAGACAACTTTGCCATTTCAAGCCGGAAAGAACGGTGTCCATTACGCGCTGGAACGTCGCCGGTGCTGTGCATAGTCCGAACGGCATCAACTTTAAATTCGTACAGCCCGTCCGGCGTGACGAAGGCAGTCTTTTCACGATCTCGTTCGTCGACCTCGATCTGCCAGTACCCACTCTTCAGGTCGATCGACGAAAAGTATCGGGCGTGGCGCAGCCGGTCCAGGGTGTCGTCGATGCGTGGCAGCGGGTAGACGTCCTTTTTGTTACGGCGTTCAGTCGGCGATAGTCCACGCAGAACCGAAGAGTCCCGTCTTTCTTTTTCACCAGGACTACCGGTGAAGCCCACGGACTGCTTGAGGGCTGGACAATGTCGTCATCGAGCATTTCTTGGACCTGCTTCTGGATGACTTCTCTCTCTTTCACAGAGACACGGTACGGCGACCGATGAACAGGAAGCGCGTTGTCTTCAGTGACAATTCGGTGTTTCGCAACGGTCGTTTGGCGCACCTTTGACGACGTGGAGAAGCACTCATTGAACTCGGCGAGAAGGTCACTGAGTTGTCGTCGTTGTGGGGTAGGCAGGGTTGGGTCGATGTCAAACTGCGAAGGCGGCGTTGTCTTGGGTGGCCACGAAGAGGGGTCTTCTGATATTCCGGCGATTGCGGCTGAGTCCGGGAGTTCCTCGGCGTGACCCACGGCGGTGCCTTTCGTAAGGTGCTGGGCCTCCTGTCGGAAGTTCGTTACGAGTGCGACAGTGTGTCCGTCTTGGAGCTCCGCGACGCCTCTTGCGATGCCGATCCCTCTTCCTAGAAGCAACTGGAGGCTTCCTTCGAGCAAAACGTCGCCGCAGAAAGTCTCATCGACCCCGACGGGTACGAAAACACTTGACCGCGGCGGTAGGTTCACGTGGTTTGCGAGGACTCGTACCGCGGATGACGTCGCTTTGGGTTCCTCCTGTGGTGGAGCAGGTTTTCGTAGCGTCAGCCGGTTTGCTCCGAGGTCGATGACGGCGCCATACTCGCAGAGAAAGTCCATTCCGAGGATAACGTCCCTCGAACAGTCTTGCAGAACGACGAACTTGACAGGGCACGTCTCACCGTGGATCTCGACGCGAGCAGTGCATCTCCCGACCGGTGTGATGAGGTGCCCTCCGGCGGTTCGTATTTGAGGTCCATCCCACGGCGTCGTGACTTTTCGAAGGCGGCGGGAGAGCCTCCCACTCAAGACTGAGTAGTCTGCTCCGGTGTCCACGAGTGCTGATGCGTCGTGGCCGTCGATGACGACGTTTAGGTTATTGGACACCGTTGCAGGGGCGTCGTTTCGGTCTCTGGTAGCGTTCGAGTGGGGGCCCTCCGACGTTCGTGGAGGATCTTGGCGTCGGTCGTCTTCGGCAACTCCACCTCCAGGGGTTGCCGCGCCTAGTTTCCCCGGCGAGGAGCGAGGGGTGACAGGCTTTCACGTCGGGGTCGGTGCATCGGCGAAGCTGGACGTCGTGGCGACGGCGACCGGAACTCTCGGCGGGACGCAGGCTCGGGGGACTGAGGTCGTCGCAGGTACTCGTCGATCTCCCGAGGGCGTTCACCGTAACGGGGGCGTGGGTCATTCGGGTGGAACCCCGCAGCCCGAGTCGTCGGTATGGGCATTGGCGGTAGGTGTGGTTTGCTTCCCCGCAGTGGAAACACAGAGGACGTCGGTCGGGCGTTCGCCACATGTCGGTCTTCCGAGGTGCGCGGGGCTCCTGGCCGGCGTACTGGACCTGGTCGTCGCGGTGGCGGTCGTGCTGCGGCGCAGGAGACCGACGTCGGGGCGGCGCGACATAGGCTCGAGGAGGAGGCGGTGGCCGTCGGGCCACTGCGGCGTAGGTCAGGGTGGGCTCCTCGGGTGCTGCTACGCTGGCAGGAGCCTCCGGTTGAATTGCCCGCTGAACTTCTTCGCGCACCACTTCGGCTATCGACAGCGAAGCCGGCTGGTTGGCAGCAGGCAGCAGCTTCCTGAGCTCTTCCCGGACAACGTCTCGAATGACCTCGCGAATGCCTGGGATACCGGAGCCAAGGTCGCAGCTAGACGGCGCGAGGGCAGCGAGGCCGGGTGGTCGATGGTAGTGACTGGCTCGGGCTTGCAGGGCACGCTCGATGTTCGTCGCCTCGGTGACAAAATCTTCGACTGTTGTCGGAGGGCTACGAACAAGGCCGCCGAAGATGTTGTCTCTTACGCCCCGCATGAGGATTCTAACCTTCTTTTCTTCCGTAGCCTGAGGGTCGGCGCGGGCGCTCAGGCGCAGAACGTCTTCCACGAAGCCGGTGATGCGCTCGTTGAAGCCTTGAGTTCTTGTGCGAAGTAAGTCTTCGGCTCTCTCTCGGCGTTGCTGGTTGACAAATGTCGCCTTCAGCTGGCTTTTGAAAATGTCCCACGATGTCAAAGAAGACTCGTGATTTTCGTACCAGTACCTGGCAGTCCCCTCGAGCGAGAAATACACGTTTTGCAGCCGTTGCTCGTTGGTCCAGCCATTGTGGCGGGCGACGCGTTCGTACTGGTCGATCCAATCTTCGACGTCTTCGTGGAGTTCACCGTGGAACGGAGCAGCCGTCCGTGGTGCGACGGGCAGGTAGAAGACGGCAGAAGCGGCCTGCGTCTGCGACTGGTTGGCCATCGTCGGCTTCGTTGGCTGGTTGGTCCTGGGTGGCAGAAGTCCGTATTCCGGGTGTAGACCTTGGGTGCGGCGACTTGATCGGGTCTCGATCTGGTCTTCGTTGGGTCCTCGGGAGCTTGGGTTCGGACTTGTACTGCGGGAACTCGGAGGGCTGCGCTGCACGGACATGCGGTACCCCGCACCTCCACCAAAATGTCACGGGTGGTGACCGAAAGAGCAATAAATAAACATGAAGAAATAAACGTTTAATGGGGCGAACTTGTGCCCAAAAACAGAATAGAAAAAGGATAGCGTCGCAGGCGTCGATGGCGGCGAAACAGCAGGATCGAACGCTGGGGCGAGACTGACTCCGGCTGGCCACGCGGAGCCCCTTTTGTACACGCGTGGGCTTCTGGAACAGTCGGCGTAGAAGGTTCGGCGTGTAGAACATTCTAAACTCGAATCAGCAACACGGTTCTCGAATTTACCAGAACATTACATTAAAGTCAACAAAAATGCGTACCCGCGGTCAGGAATCGAACTCTGGCTTTCTGCGTGGAAGGCACGCGCGATAACCGTTAGGCCACGAGCGCACTGCCTACTTAGTCAGCTGCACTCGCGGCATCATGTTGCCGCCTTGCGCGATTCTGTCGTGGTAGTGGTGGAACTGCAGTCACCCATTCTGCGGCAGATCGCTCTCCATCTTGACAGTGCAGGGCAACATCGGCCACCAGAGTTGGGACGCCGCAACAACAAAAGCACTAACTCTCTCGTGTTGTTGTTTTTTGTTTAACTTTTAAGTTTAACTTTAGGAACTCGTAATCCGACAGTTCGATAGTGTGGCTTCTGTGACGTCGTCTATTGCCACTTCATGGTTACTTCCGATGTTTGAGTGGAATAGGGCGCTAGACACGTCAGTCCAAGATCGGTGCCGGGCACCGCACTTACGAGAAGGGCGCGTGGTCGTCGTCGTCGTTACGAACGTCACGGAAGATCCACCGGAACCGCCGCCGGACGCGCCATCCGAAGACGCATCCTGAGACGTGGGTCCCAAATCTTGCGTTTCTGTCACGTGGTGACAACACAATGAAACAAATGAGGTTGATTCAATGTCGAAAAACTAAATCGGGCACGCATCTAGTCAGCCTAAAATCAGAATAAGAATAATACATCACGGAGGCGTATATAGAAGAGCATGCTAAGTAAATCAACAGGCCGATTTCAGCACCCTGATGGGCTCGTTGTAAGGGATGTCGCATAACCTGGTTTACGGGAAACGAAAGAAGGTTAAGTCCCTAGGCTTAAGTAAGGACGTCCAGATTTGCTATCATGAGAAGTTAAGAAAATCCGGGAGCGGGCTCTAGGCTAAGAGAAAGAGTTTTCAGTTATAACGAAATTAATTTTAAGTGTAAATGAAGCAGAGAGATAAATATAAATATAGCATGTCTCGATCATATTTGACAAACACGAAAACGTGCCAAATTTGTTGCGAATGAGCTAAAGATGTTGCATGTTTGTCACGTCACGTGACATCATAAAATCCCTTGTGTATGGGACGTCACTCGGCGTTGCAGTTGTGTGACATCACGGCGCCACCGGGCTTCAAGACGTCATGTGAAGTAATGACATCACCCCACAGCGTGACGTCATACTTCACCATGACGTCGTCGATATCACCAGATGTAATTATGTCACGGGAAGTCAGGGTGTCACGTGATGTCAATGTCTCATAAACGGTAGGGACGATATAGGCCTATATTTCTGATATGACCTTGACCTGTGTGTTGTTCGAGAGTAAGGGGTAGGTGACGTGTCGCTTTTATTATGAAAACCCAGCATAACAACACATTGCTTGATACAATAACCCAACATGCATACTATTGTTTTGTATCATACGAGTAGAAATTATCCCTCGACATCGACCTCAACATTTAGAGAAGGTAAAATGCGTTATAGCAAAGAAAACTTGAACATTAAAATTTAAAATTCTGACGTTTCTGGGATATGTTGCGTTCACTACCAAGCTCACAGTGCGGTGGAGCAGCTCGCCGGACCAATGAACCGCCTCAGACTTCCATCACTCCACCATAGCGCAAGACCATAGCGCAAGAACAGGCTTGAACTGGTTTGCGCATGATGGAAGAAAAACCGAACCGCTATTTGAAAAGCATTACTGAATCAAAACCGAACCGCAGAACAAATTCCACAGTTACTGAATCACGACCCGGACCGAACAAAAATAATGACCGGTTCAACTCCCTGCCCAGACGACCTTCTATAGTGTTTTCGGGGAACACAAAAATTGAAAGCCGTTGACAACTCCCTGTAACGCCGAATTGGAGCGCAGCTCTTGAGGAGGAGGAGGGAAAGGTACGGAGAGGGGGCTATTCCCGTCCTCCTCTCCTGCTCGCCCCTATTTAGAGGAAAATTTACCGCTAAAGTTAGCAGGAAAATTTTTCCGCTAAATATAGCGAGGACGTTTTTCCGCTAAATCTAGCGGGGAAATTTCCCGCTAAATTTAGTGGGGAAAATTTTCCGCTAAATTTAGCGGGGACAATTTTCCGCTAGATTAAGCGGGGAAAATTTCCGCTAGATTAAGCGGGGAAAATTTTCCGCTAAATCAAGCGGGGATAATTTTACGCTAGATTTAGCGGGGAAATTTGCCCATCATGCACCGCGCGATTACACCGACGGCGACGCCGAAAGCGACGGCGACGCCGCTCAGCCGGAAACGGGCGCCTAAGAGCTGCGCTTTAAAAAATACTTGGAACTAATTTGTTAAGAAATCATAGGAATCGTGCAGAAAACGTAAAAGTTTACATTCTAAGGCAGGTTCTATAATATGATGCTACAGTCGCCTGTGCTGGCGCCGTCTACCAATCGCATTTTGTCAGCAATTGTTCTGTTCTTGCAGCAGTGCATGGAGATTTGCGGAAGGTATTCGCGGCGTAGCTTCTGGCAGCGTTCTATCGGTGCTGTTGTGCAGGTACTCGAAGGAGAGAGGAAGATAGCTTCTTGCGCCACGCATGAACTAGTAATTGTTCAAGTCTTATCAAACGAAGAACACTAACAATGTATCTGCGAGGAACGGTCCGTTTGCGAAGAAAGTCGGTCGTTTTAATTTTAAGCGACTGCGGCGATTCACAAGATTTCACGCTTCATCGCGCTATGAATGCCTGCAGTGACACCAAGTGCCACGAATCACTTTGTGCGACCACCCTTTGGCTTAGTAGATTGAGTGCTTTGAGGATGTTTTTGCATACTTTTACCGTCGTCTCGGCGTTTGTTGTCGGCAGCTTTATGCTGCTTTTTTCCAGTAAAAGAAAGTTGCTGTCAATGGTTATTTTTCATGTTAAGAATTTAGAAGAAAAGAACGGTGGATGTTTAGCCGTTCCAGGAGTGGGAATGGATCCAGTGTCTCCATTCCGAGGAGTTGAACGGAATGAAATTCTCAGAAACTCCAATTCCCCGAATGGAATTGGAATGGAAGGAGGTACCAATTCCGCAACGCTAACACACCCATAAAATTCAATTTACTAACTTTTGAAATTGGCTCACCTATGTTCTGCGTGTAAACTTTAACCTGAATAACAGAAGCGAGGAACGATATAAGGTAGCCATTTGCCTGGAACGCTATTTGCTCCTTTACTGTGTTCTTCCCACGAAGCCAGACACGTGAGCTCGGAATTCCTCTTGCGGTTATTTTAACATCCGGGGAAAATACCTGCCTTCACCTGCACCTTCCAGGAGTTCGGACTCCGCACTGGCTGCGACAATCAAGATCGCTCAGACTTTTTGACGGGATTTCTAGCACCAACCACCCGGACCGCAACATCTGGCAAATTGGCATGGCGGTTTCTGGGACGTCATATGATGCCACTTCGAAACAACGGTTCATTTTATGGACGAATAAGGAGGCCATATAAACCAGTGGAAGACGCGTTGCAGTCACCGTGATCTCAATTATTTGTAGCTTTCATTGACCAATCTATAATTTCTATGGTATTTAAATAATATACTCCCCAAAGACTAATGCCGCCTTATTAAAAAAAAAGGAAAAATATAACAAAATTTAAAAACGTTTACAAATCTCTGTAATGCGGAAATAGAGCGCAGCTCTTGAGGAGGAGGAGGGAGGGTGTGGAGGGGAGAGTATGCTCCCTCCTTCTCCGTACCCTCTCCCTCCCTCCCCTCCTCCATTCCCTCCTCTCCCCTCCTCCTCCAATTCAGTTACCCCGTTAAATTTAGAGGGCAAAATGACGTCGCATGATGTCACATTACCGATAAACATATTCAGAATTTCTGGTAGAATTAGTGGGCGAATTCACGTGACATGACCTCAATACCAATTCGATTCCCCGCTAAATTTAGCGGTGAATTGAGCGTGGAATTTAATTTGGTGTTGAGCTCACGTGACGTCAATTTTCCTGCTAAATCTAGCGCAGAAACTGAATTTTCCCATTAAATCTAGCGGAGAAACTGATTTTTCCTGCTAAATTTACAATTAACAATTTATAAATGAGAGCGAAAAGAAAGGAAATTTAGCGGCGAATTGAATTGGTATTGTGCTAACCTGACGTCAATTTTCCCGCTAAATCTAGCTAGGTTACGCCGACGCCGACACCGATAAACACGGAAACGGCCGCTTGAGAGCTGAGCTCTAACAAGCGCAAATACACCTCAGCGCTTCCTATGAGTTGTGAATGCGAAAGCATGAATGTCGGTCCTTCGCTCCCTTGCTTCGTCTGCGGTGTACTGTCGTAAGCGGCCACGTTTCGCTACTGCCTAGGTTTCGGCCGCCGACGATATAGATGTCTCAGGCGCCGCCATGTTTCTCGGCGCCAAGAAGAGCAAAAGCGGCCGCACCCCCTTCCCCCTCCCCCCCTCCCCGCGCCTTTCCGGCAACGCCTGCCACGAGAGGGGCTTTAGAGAGCGGCAGCCGAGAGCGCGCTCTCGTGAAGCGGCCGGCAATGGCTATCTAGGACCCGTTTTGCTCACTCCATAAAAACAATTTGCATTTTTTTTTTGCGGTTACAAACGTTGTTTGCTTTGCTCTATAGGATGGTTAATGCTTTCGCATTAAAATAAAAAGTAACAGCATTTTTTATTATTGCAGTTACTTAGGGGTGCGATGTCTGGAATTTGCCTCAAACTGGAATGTCTACTGCACCCTATAAAGCAGTTCCAAGATGTCCTGCTGGTGATGTGATAGAAGTGTCATGTTTTTCCCCGGCAACGATTTTCTGTGTCAAAGCAGCGGTGGTGCAACGGAAGTCGCCTGTTCTGCTGCACGTCGCTCGCCAGATTGATCATCCACGGGAGCATCGGCAGTAAGGAGTTGGGGTGCCTTGGCGAGAGACGCACTCACATTCTCTCGTGCTTTTTTTATCAAAACTCCTACGTCCAACCGTCAGGATTGCGTCTTGCTACATAACGACACTCCGTTTTGTTTGACTTTTTTGTCAACTCCTGGGTTACTTAATTTGCATGAGCTGAATAGGACGCTAAGCACGCAAGTCAAAGAAGCGGTTCAGTCATCGCACCTTACCTGGAGGGGCCATGGTCGTGCTTGTTGCTATGAACGTCACGAAAGATCCACCGGAGCCGCCGCCGGATGTGCCACCTGGAGACGTATCCTGAGACGTCCGTCCCAAATCTTGCGTTTCGGCTGCGCAGTGACAGCAGAATGACACTAGTGAGGTAGTTTCAATGCCGAAAGACTCTAAGTGAGGTCCGAATCTGCTCAGCTTTAAGCTCAAAAAGGATAATATTACATCCCGGTGGCATATTTGGAAATGCATGTTCCCTAAAGCAACAGGCCACTTTCATACACTCTGATTGTAATTTTATATGAATGGAACATGCTCTAAGGACAGAACGAGCGGGTCGGTAGGGATAATTAAACTTGAGGAAGAAAAACGAGAAGGGACGTCCCTTCTCGTTTTTCTTCCTCAAGTTTAATTATCACATGCTCTGGTTTGCGCGGGGACGACTAAGGGAGGTCCAGCGGCTTAAGGAAAGGCGTGCATACTTGCTGATCCTACAAGAGTAGGCACATATGGCAATCGGCTAAAGGCTGAGAGAGTGAGTTTCGAGATGCCAACGAAAGTAATTTTAGCTGTAAACGAGTGAGAGAAAGAATATACTAAAGCATGTCTTTATTATATTTGACAAGCACGCGGACGCTCCGAATCTGTCACGAATGAGCTGAGCATATGCTGTCCCTGTCACGTCACGTGACGTCAGTAGATCACGTGAGTATGTGACGTCACGCGACGTCACAGTCGCGTGACACGACGGCTTCACCTGACCTCATGACCTCACGTGACGTAATCACATCACCCTACATCATGACGTCTTGCGGCATCATGACGTCAAGGTATCACGTGAAGTTATTATGTCACTTGAAGTTATGTCACGTGATGTTCCGGGCTCACGTGATGTCATGTTCGTAGAATCGGTATAAACAATATAGGGCTAAATTGCTATATGACCTTAACATGTAAGTCGTTCGAGAGTAAGGATCGAGAGTGATGGCATCGCTTTTCTTATAAAACCCAGCAGAATGATACATCCCTTGCTGAAACATAAAAAACTCCGGCCCACGCAAATGTCTACAGGTAACCCAAAATAGATTTTCTAGTTTTGCACCATACGACCGGAAGCGATCCCTTGACGTCGTCCTCGCCATTTTCTAGATGGTGAACTGCGTTATTGCGAAGAAAAAAGAACTTCGAAATTTTATAGTTGAGATTTATGGGATATGCTTCGTTCACTTCCAAGCTGACAGTGAGGTGAGAGTAGCTCGCCACAGCAATGGACCGCCTCCCTTCCATCATCCGTGCCCACTCACAGCGCAAGATGCCCACGCGCTGTGAGCGGGGTCGGGAGCGCAATAACGTGGCGAAATATGAGCGTACGACGGGCCCAAAGGATCACGTAGCTTCCCCCGCCCTGACAGCTTAAGTGTGGACGTAAAGAGGGCGAAATGGTGCAGCGCCGCCTGGATAGCGAAGCACGGGTCTGAATTTTCTGCGTCATCGACAAGAGGATAACGCGGAGAAAATATTGGGCAAGAGTGCTGCCTTTGTGTGGGGACACGTGTTCAATTATCGAGAAAAGCTCCACTCTAGCACTGGCGCAGCTACTCGTGTCGGATCTGTGATCCGAGTTTGCTCCGTGTAGGTGATGCAAAACATTCACCGATATGGCCATGCTACCAAAAAGAAATTGACTGTTTCCTCTTGACGACGTTTTGTTGGGCCAGAACAGAGTGTCGTAAAACGTCAAAGCTGCACGCGTTTCTTCTCATTTTAGTGCAGTCTACCTCGCCATCTTCATTCCGTTCGCAGAATGTACACTCGTAGTTGGTAACGGCTACTGTACGTGCATACAGCCGACTTAGGGGTAATATACGTTACATTTTAAAATGACCAAGAAAGTATCCTTGAAAGTAGCCGCGCCTATTATGGCTATTCCACGGAGTTTTAAATCACTTCGGCGTTACGCCAGCGTGTCTGGCCGTGATATTTGGAGCTCCGCACAGCACTGGCGTCACAAGCTGCTTGTCATAGTGATAAGGTAACGCCTATAATACGAAGCAACGGCTAAGTTAAGAAAGCAAATCATAATAACCGTAAAGTTTAAAACTTACAATCGCGTCTGTGGCAAGTGAGGAGAGGTCGGTGGCCAGTGGGGAGAGGCTCATTCACACTGCCCCATTTTCTTACGTTAAGTTACGTTACGAAATATTACGTTGAAGTCACCGGGACCTCTGTGCTTCATATTAAGCGAGGCTACCAGTTCAAGGAGAAGCATGACACGCGACATTCGAGACACGAATGTTTCGGTGACTTATATGTAACGTAACTTAACGTAAGAAAATGGGGCAGTGTGAATGAACCTTTACAAGAACTTTCTGATATGTACAGTGGACCGATTTTTTAATAATATCAAGCCTGCGCCGACCGCCGGGACGGCCAGCGCGAGTCGTGCGGCGAAATAGGAGAGATTAAGCGCGTGCTCACAAAGCCCTTTCTGGTGGGAGCGTCATCTGCTAGGCTATTTCGTTGTCGCACACAAGCCCTGCTCCGTAGCAAAGAGAGCAGGGCGCTTGCAATGTCGAAGTGCATCGCCGATACTCCCCTTCTTTTGGAATGCGTTCACCGTAGCCTGTATAGCCCCGACGGTTGTTGCTATATCCCTTTGCGTCATGCCGCCCATCGACATTCTCACAACACGTTCCCGTGTATCTAAACGCACTCGAGGAGGCACAAAAATGTGCGCGCGCCCGCTGGTCAAAGAAAAGAGGAAAGTGTGACTACCCGGCTGCATAGGCTAGATGACGACAGCAACAGCGCAGTTGATAATGCAATACACCAAGCGGAAACTTTGTCTATACTCCGTCTTACTTTGCGTTGTACTGCAGCCGACGCTACGAGCCATCTTGGCCAGTCCGTCGCTAAAAGTGTGTCACGTGGACTTCCCGTTGAGTACAACTGCACGTGAAATAAATGTTGCTAAAGTTGAAGCTTGGGCGAGTTGGTGCGACATACTTAAATGGTGAAAACAGCACGAAAAAACGACGGACTTGATGAAGGAGGACACAGACAGCGCTCTGTGTGTGTCCTCCTTCATCAAGTCCGTCGTTTTTTGCGCTGTTTTAACCTTTTAAGTATGCATATGAAAGCACGATGTCACGCGGCAGGGTGAAAGCACTGGATTGGTTTGATGGCTCGTAGCATTTTTTGTGGTATACAGTTTAATGCATCGTTGCATTTAGTTGGTCGCGTCAATGTATTGTTCATTTTTCTTGGTGTTAACAAAAGTAAACGCAAAAAAGAAATAAAAAAGAAAGTAAATTAAACTCGAGATGACGCGCGGTTCATGCCACGCCTGAGCAGTATCGAAAGAAGAGACAATAAAAGCAAGCGCTGTTCAGATCTTTGCTTAAGGCTGCGGTCCCACGGCAGCCATCTTGAACAAGGCGTTAGTTCAACCAATAGATGGCGACACGCACCCGTGGGGTGGCCGAAACATTGGCTCACGGTGGGATGGCTCGAGCACCATCACGTTCCCCTCGTGGCCTTGCTCGCGCCGCTGCCAGCTGTGCTCAGCTGGCTCAAGTAGCGTGGCCCAGCAAACGCATGTATGCGAGAATGTCAGGCTGATATAGGGACATGATAATTTTATTGCAAATGAACAAAACATATGTTAAGTCAGACCTGCCTAAGCCACATTGGGCTTGACTGGCAGCGTCTTACAGTAAGTGAAACCATGCCGTTTGCAAAAGGAAACATGTAAAATAAAATCCACACAAAGAAATTAGAATAACAAAGCAAACTATTGGGCACTTTACGAACTAAAATTCCTCAGGGCTTTCTTAAGCTTGTATTTTGTTCTTAAATTTAGAATACTAGAAGGTAGTTTGTTCATAAATGCTGGTACATAGTAACTCCGAGCTCTTTTTCCAAATCTTGTCGAACATCGAGGTATCCGGTAACGCTCTTTGGGTCTAAGAATACGAGAAGGTACATAAGGAACTTTAAATTGACTATCCCAAAAATGCCTATGAACAACAGTTTCCATCAACAGCGAGTTAAAATCAGGCAAATGCAGTGCTTTAAACACGTCAATGTCCTCACCAAGGCATAAATCATAGGAAATGTTTTTTAACAAAGAACGCAGAATCGAATTAATTCTAATTTGCCAACGCAGAGCACAATGACCATACACGGTAATACCGTAACGGAGTACACTGTAGACAAGAGCATGTACAACAATTTTTCGAACGGATAGTGGCATAAAATATCTCGTGTTATGTAGCAAACAAGACACTGCACGAATTTTCTTACACACATGAGCAAGATGAGTGTTCCAGGTTAGGTCACTGTCAAAGAATAGGCCAAGATATTTTATAGAAGATGTATGCTGTATAGGCTCACATGCACATGCTAGACATCTAGACGAATGTAATCGTAAAGAGGAGGTCATACTAACTTTTTTCAAAGGGTTGTGGAAACATATTAGCTGCGTTTTGGATGCATTAACTTTAATTAAATTAGCTTCAAACCAGTCCATAGTTTTAATTGCCGCAGTTTGTAAAGACGAAAAGGCATCTGAATAATTGGACGCTCTAGATAAAATAACGGTGTCGTCAGCATATTGAAATAGTGAAATCGGTACCGCCATGGAGAGGTCATTAACATAAAGATTATATAACAGTGGACTTAAGACCGAGCCCTGGGGGACACCCGCTTTGATTGAAAAGAATCCGCTTTGATACCCTCCAAATGAAACACATTGACGCCTATCCTGTAGAAAGTTTTCCAGTAAATGTAAAAAAGAGCCTCGAAAGCCTAACTTTGAAAGCTTTCTTAACAAAATGTGATGGCTAACACTGTCAAATGCCTTGCGGACATCAAGGAACAGTGCGCAGGCGACTTGATTCCGTTCAAAAGATAAATTGAGCATATCAGAAAAGTCCTCAAGGAGCGTTTGAGTACCTCGGCCTTGTGTGAATCCGTACTGATAAGGTGATAGTAAACTGTGTTTATCTAAAAAGCTATTCATAGTTATCCACAAATGTTTTTCCAGTATTTTAGCAAAGCAAGACAGAATGGAAATAGGTCGATAATTTTGTACGTTATTTCGCGCACCTCCCTTGAATAAGGGAATCACCAAAGCAGTTTTCATTGCTAATGGAATGATACCATTAGATATAATCTGATTAAAAATCGAAAGTAGAACAGCTCTAATTCCTTCAAAGTTTCTGCGCAAGTCATTAACTGAAATACCGTCGATACCTGGCGATTTATTGGGCTTAAGGCTAAAAAGGATTGACCTAAGCTCTTCTTCAGAGAGGAGAGGAAGATAAGCCGAGTCTAAGACACTATTGTTTAAGGTACATGAAGCTGGGTGTTGTCCTGCAATACCTGATACTTGAGAGAAAAAATTGTTAAATTCATTAGCAATGCTCTGTCCATCAGTAGAGAATTGCGAAAGAAGGTAGCTATCATTGCTTTTAGTGCGCTTCTTCGTACCGTGGAGATCGTTGATGAGCGACCAAGTTTTTTTTATATCAGAACGAGCGTCCTTAAATTTATTTCTAAAGTGCATGCGTTTGGCCTGACGAATCATGGCATTAACCTTATTTCTGTATTGCTTAAATTTCAACCGTAGCATAGTGTTACCGGGGGAGCGTTTTGACTGTGCCCATAGGAGATCTTTTTCTTTGATGGCTGCCAATATTTCTGAAGACATCCATTTCTGATCTATGTTACGATGTTTAATTTTTACAGTGCGTGTAGCCGCCTTTTTAAAAAGGTTCAACTGAGCTACAAACCGTTCATAACAGTCAGCTGGAGATGTAGTTAGAAGAAAAGTATTCCAATCATGTTGCTCCATAAGTTTATCGAAGTGCCTGGGATCAACTATTGACAACTCCCTCACAGCGCCAACATAAGTCAACGGGTTAGATATCTGTGTTAATGAACAACAAACAAAATAATGATCAGCAAGTTTAGTTTCAATAATTGCAGACTGGATTACTTCGTTCTGAGCTCGTATGTTTATATGATCAATGTTAGATACCACCAACTGGCCAGATAGAAACTCCTCCCGTGTTGCATTCTGAATTGTTGCTTTTAAGCCCCATTTAGACAAAACATCGAGATAGTCTGCGACTATGGTCACTGTGGGACGAAGTATGTCAATATTAATATCGCCATTTACACATACAAGCTCTTCAGATGAAAGAGAAGACAAAGCTAAATCAAATTCGGCCAGAAATAACCGTGCATTACAGCACGGGGGACGATAGATTGAAAAAAGGACCAGGGATAACAAAGGAGTGCTTAAGTGCAGCGTAACTACTTCTGCCTGTTGGAATGAAAATTTTAACTCAGTCACCGACCAAATATTTTTTATAAACACAGCCACACCCCCTCCTCTTCCCATTGGGCGAGTATAAGAGAACACCTGATAGCCTGGTATGCTATACTTAGTGAGACTGTCCAAAGAAATGTTAATCTCGGTCAGTACAAAAGCATCAAAACAAGAGCAAAAAGGGGAGATTAATGCGAGAAAATGGTCCCAGTATTTCCGAATGCTTCGGATATTAACATGGGTAATACGAAAAGTATTACCTTTGAAACTTGTAAAAAAGTTCTGTACTTCTGAAAAGGAAACAAAAGTACGAAAGTCATCAGAGTCCATAATCAAACGGTCCTCTCTGGATCCAATATCCTTTTAGTTTATCAGTTCAAGGTCGTGTTCACATCTGATGCGCACTGGTGTTGCTTCATCTTGCCGCTTGGCAAAGATCTTTCCATTTCGAACCCAAACATACTTGAAGCTTTTCTCCTTTCCCCGTGTTCGAGCTTTCCAGAACAGGTTTCGGTTGACTTGGGTGAGATTCTCGTTAAAATAAAGCTGGGGTAAAGTTCTCGCTTGTGCGAGCTCGCGCAGACCGCCTCGTGCCTTCATCCATATCTCTCGTGCAGCTGATGACGAAAATCGAACCAAAATCGGGGGGATCTTATCCTTTTTGCTTGGGAGCCTGTGGACAGCTACCATGTCGGAAGGTTGAAAAGATGCGATTGTCAGTTTTTCTGCGATGTCGAAGACGGATTTCTTGAGGTCTTCATTGGTTGACACCGGCATGCCATGGATTTCTAGATTAGGCAGGCGGTTGTACTGTTCAGCGTCGTTTAACTCGACCTGTAGATGGGAGATGCATGCAGCGTTCTCAGACACAACATTTTTTAGTTGAGTCATCTCTGCTTTCAGGTCATTGATTTCCTTTTTACTTGTTGTCATTTCGACAAGTAGCTGGTCATATTGGCCCGAGTTGAACTCCACAGAAGTCTTCAGCTCGTTCACAGTGACCTTCATTTCTTCGAATGTTGTTTTTAAGGTCAATAGGTCGTTGACCTGAGCTGGTAGTCCAAGGAGACTATCTACTTTGTCCTTAAGGGAAAGAAGTTGATCCAACTTTTCGTTCACTTCAGCAAACTGAGCTGACAGGCTCGCAATATCCAACTGCGAGGAGACCTTATCAGGGGCCGATGACTCCCGTCCGTCTTTCGCGCGACATGACCGACAGCGCCATTTTTCTCTTTTCTTAGTTCCCATAACCTGGAACGTAGATTCCGCCACCCCTGAGCAAGGAGTACCCATGTGGTACGGAAAAGAGCATTCTACACAGGTTAGAAAGCGTCCATCATCAGGCAGCAGTTTTGAGCATGCTATGCACTCTTTAACAGGCATGGTAAACTGGCAAGCAAAACTGTGAATACTTGCCGCAGTTGGGTGAGGCAGACGTCTTCGTTTGTGATGACTGTTGCCGGTGAGAGCCACGCAGTTCCTTGAAGGCGCGGGTAACAGAAGGTCAGTGTCAGTGATGCGATACCTCGGTCGTTCCTAGCATATCGAGAACGAATGTGATCCCGTAGAAAGGTAGCAGTCCGTCACCAGACTGGAGGTCGCCGGATGATTATAGCGGTAGTCGAGTCCGTGGCGCAAATCTGTAGTTGGCAAGTCGCTTGTGAGTCATCAGGATTGCTATTCAAGATAATATATACAGAGCGGTGGAAACAAACGTTCGGATGCTACGGCTTCTT
>JAZHYW010000527.1:0-44027 GCA_037355805.1 Ixodes ricinus
GCTGTTCGACCGCGAATTGGCGAGCGCTTCGGGACCGATCTTTTACGATTGCAACTCGATACTGACGTGACACCCGGCAAAAAAGGTTGGACCGGCATTGCGTAGCTCTACGAACTGTTATAATCTCGGCAGTGACCTACAAGCCATGTCAGAATAAAATGACATACCAGTAACAAAGCGCACTACATATCGTGTTGCGAAGGTAATCCATACGGCGTTTATTTGAGCTCCATATCACACAAAACAAGGAGATGGAATCGATGAGAGTCCGTTTTCGACGACAGCGTTCGTCACCGCTGCCTCGGAAAACAAGGCGATGACAGGGGAAGAGGTCAGCGATCAAACTATAATACAGGAAGGGTCCACAAGCGTCGCGCGGGCGCTTTTTCCATTCAGCAAGCCAGCCGGTCGTAGGCAGACGGTCTAGGCCAAGGACCGTCGGAGCAGCGCAGGCGCTGGTCGGAGCAACGGTGCGCCGAGTCGGAGGCCTGCTAGGCCTTAATTCTCGCCGAGCTCGCTCAGTCGGTGTCATTGTTGCCGTTGTAGCTTTTCCCGGCTGTGTGTGGATCCAGCGTCCGTGTTCGTCGTGGCCGGTTTCGAGAATGTCCTTTTTTTTTCTTGCTGCTTGAAATCGGGATTCGCTATAAGAGCACGTAGAAAAATAAATGTCCGTTGGTCGTCGCGACCAAGTAACTGAGCGACATCGTCGGTCATGTTGATTTGATCGTAGAAAGACGGCTCCGGAGCTGTTGTCGTGCGTACATTTTTGGCGTAAGATCATTTCGTGAATCTCGCCACTGTTCTTTAGCGCATGGCACTGCAACAATAACGCGCCGCGACCGCCACCTCCCGCCGCCCCAACACTGGACACAACAACCTGCAACAGGCCCCTACCTGCAACGGGCTGTCCACAAAACGTTAAAAAAGTATATATATTTTTGTTTGTTTTTACGTTCCCGGCAGTGACGTCACGGACGTCGCAGCCCCGTATCGACCTCAGAAAAAGGCGTCCCACACGAGACACCTCTTGCCGAGGCGACGCAAGCGGACACGACCAAACGACCGCTCGCGTCGTGTTAACAAATCTAAAATGTTGCTCTGGACCAAAAAAAAAATTATGTTTTCTCAAGTTAGAGCATTTTGTGGGTTGAATAAAAATTGTGACTATATCTTGGTGGCGTCGCAAGCGCCAGATGCTTGGACTTTTGCGTCGCGCGGAAAAACGCAATTCTAGAACTCACTTCTGTAGCGTGCGCTAACCCAGGTGTTAAATTTAGAGCTAGCGTTCGCTAAAATTGCGTACGGTATTCTAAAACTCCCGAATGGCGGACGCCGCCATCAGAGATTGGTGGCAAGTGCGCAGGCGCTGGGTTATCGCGTGGCTAGGAGGAAAGCAGGCGGTAAGGCGGAGACCACCGGACGGCCATCTTGCACGCGGTTTACAGAATACCGCGCGCAACAGCTCCTCATCACTGATCAGTGCTGGCTCATTATGAACCTACTTAATTGCACGTTTTTGCGCGGATCGCCTAATTGCAGTGATTAGTCAACAGATTGGACACGACCCTTATGTCCGAGGACGCGACCCAGCTCGCCTGTATTTCTGCCCTTTCTTTAATGTAGAAGTAAAGTGGTAGAGCGAAATGAACAGTTTTGTAGACCGTAAAACAAGTTAAACAAGAAAGCTATATTCGCGCCCGTTTTCGCTCCTTGTTTATAGGGGTCCTCCTTTCCCATTCACACGCAGGAATGCCGGCATCGGGGCCCGAAGTCGAGCTGGTCGGGCTCGACATCATAATCATCCGGTCGAGGCGAAGAGGCTCTCCTTACGGGTCTTCGCCACCAGCAGATTCGCTTACACTCCCGAGCTCAAAATCTTTGCGTGCCCACAAATGTTGTTGATGTTGTCGTGATCCTCGGTTATGCGTCTAGCCATCGTGAAGGGCGGCGGCGTCGTGAAGCGTGTAATCGGAGGATCTGCAGCGGTGCAAGAGGAGTCGGTTGAGTAGCGGTGAAATCGGGGTCGACTGCTGGGGTGGTTGTTCGCATAGGCGCAGACTTCGGGGAGGGGGGGAGGGGCACCGGGTCTTGATCCTTACCGAGACGCTGTTTACGTGCCATGTAACGAGCGTCTAGTAGTGACATGTAAACAAAATAATGCCCACGTTGCCTTTATTGACAAAATACATGGGAAATGGAATCCCAGCGTGCTGAATTCGTTAGCTTCAATCTCCAGTTCTGGCGAAAAGGTAACTTGCACCCCCCCCCCTCCCTCCGAAAAACTTCTCAACCTGCCCCCCCCCTCCCCCGGAAAATGGAAAGTCAGCTACGCCGCTAATTGTTTGTAAAAAAAAAAAAGAGAAACTTGAGCTGTCGTGCGATAGTTTGGCGGCGATCCGTTGTGTGACAACCCGTAAAGGTGACAACGTACGGTCCGTGGAAATGCGGGCCAATTGTTCTGAGATACGAAACCCGTTCGTGTACCATATACCTTGTCCCCGACGCAGTATGGAGCTGTTCGATGTTTTCCATCGTATCGATGCCGTGAAGGTAGTCAGCTAGGTTGCGTTTTCGCGGTTCGCAGTGTTGCGGTTCGCGTGGACGTCGCCGACCTCGTCGGGAAGCGGGGAAAATTCATAGTCCACTCGTCGAGGTGGAACAAAGTTGAACAGCTGTTCGAACAGTGATGTCCGGAGTCCGGCGTGCGGCTGCTGGTTCACTTGAAAGGTGGCTGCCTGGAGATAGTAGCTCCAATGGTCGATGTCGCCGTTGACGTTCTTTCGCAGACATGCAGGGATCTTTCCGCTGGCGCGTTCGACTAATAGCGAGTTCGTTTCACGGCACTCGTGTCCACGCGTGCCCACTCGCGGCGTAAAGCGAGTTCGTCTCGGCAGGCACTCTGGGCACTCCGCGAGTGGTTGCACCCTCCGAGTTCGTTTCAGCGGCGGCACCCCACGCGCGCATGCGCTCGCTGCACCGAGAAAATCGGGCGTGCGCCGAAATGCAATCCCGTCATGCCTCGCTCCGGCGAGGCCGGCGAGGAGCGGGAGCAGACGACGAGGGTTCGTCTGCTGCGATGTGTCGCGGAACCGAAAGGGAAAAGAAGTAGCTTTTCTGATAGAAATCGTGTCCCGCGGGCAACGGAATCAAACGCGAGCTTAAATTGTGAGCGTCTGCTATTTTATGAAGGAAGCAATTGACAACCCGTGCTTTATTTGCAGGTTTTAAGTCGCTCTGTTGCCGTACAGACGTTGAAATATTCCAGTGTGTCAAGAAATGCTCAGAACAAACGCATCAGCGGCCCGCGAGATATTTATCACCATCCATGTGCGGGTGAACAATTGAACATTTGTCGACAAAACTCCCCCAACCGAAACCTCTGACTGCCCAGTAAGCATCAGAGAAAGCTAAACATAGTGACTTTACCCGAGGCTTGGCCAACATCATCATGTTTAACATTTACCTACGTCAGCTAACTTGCCCTGTCGTATTTTGTTCGAGAAAGCTCTCATTCTCGACGCCCCCACCAAGGCTACTATCTGATCCACCTGTAATGACGATCGAAATCGAAAGTCCCACGAAAAGTTTTTCTGGATATTCCAACAGACTTGTTTTATTCCGTACCATTTCAGTGGTTCACGCATAATACCATGCTCAAACGAATCAAGCTTCTGCTCGGACAGCATCATCAGTTTTCTTCAGTGTAAACTGTTATAAGAATTGAAGATTGCAACCAGCTGCTTTGTAGACAGTTGGTTGCGGAAATTTACGCCGTCTGTAACTATCTCTACGACAGCCGAGTTGCTTGAAGTCATCGCAACTATAAACTACAGGTTGCAGCGACCAACGTTTGTAGATAAACGTTCTTAGCGACTGCACACTTGCGTACACACCCATCGCTCCGAACAGAAAGGCGCTACTTTCGTTTTGAGCTCGGTAGCTTTTTTGTGTTCTGCGCTCGGTGCATTTGGCGAGTTCGTTTGAGTCCAGTTCTCCGTGCAAACACTCCGCGAGTGCGATGCATTCTGGGAGAGAACTCGAACGGTGCCAGTGCGTGTGAAACGAACTCGCTATAAGAAAAGGCATGCCGCCTTCCAGGGGTTTTGCATTTTGTTTTCTAAATTTAAACCAGGGTTGGGCAGAAATACTCAAAAAATGCATTTGAATATACAAATACTGGGATACAATAAAATAGTAGCTAAAATAGTGACACTGAAATATATCTGTAAAAATGTATCGCGACACGTATCGGAAATGCATTGCAAAAATGTATTTGGAAATACAAAAACAGGAATACATTTTAGGGAGTGGCAGAAATACAAATACAGAAATACTGGATACTGCAATACATTTTCAAATATGTTTGAGACGCCAAATGAGATCAAGCTTGAAGTTGGAAGTGGAAGTTTTTGATCCTGGAAATTACTTTCCCGAAGGCTCGCACTTTGCCTTGAAGGTAGTGATTTCGGACAACGAGGAGTCTTCAGTAGGCTCAAAAAGACGTTCAATCAAGGACTGACCGCGGTCCCTTCCCTGACATCCTGTCTGTCTGACGAGGGATGCAAAAAGTCTTCGACCTCTAAATAAATTATATGTCGTCCTAAATCCCATCAAAAGTCACCACGCCCCTGTCCAATATGGACGCCCCTGTCAACATTTATCACATGACGTCACGGTGGAATGAACTGGTATTCTTTATCTGTAGGTGTGGCCTTGAAGATGAAACTTACCACGCTGCTGTATGAAAGGACAATACGTACTTTCGTTGTAGGTTACCTCGTTGAAGATCGTGCAGGCAGTGTAATTTGGAATTTTCGAGAATAGCGGACCACCTGAAGCATCCTGGAGACACATGTCTTATCTTCTGTTACGGTTGAAAAAACGATACGGTGGCATCCCTGTTGTGAAAGTCCTTCCTGCCGACCCTCCGCCACCGACGCATGGATTGCAGTCCCTCAAGTTTCGTCTTGCATGCTCCAAATAGAGACCTCGGGGGTTGCGATCTGATATTGCCGGCACACGTGCGAGCTCTCGAGAAACAGCGCGCTCGAGACAGTCGCAGTTGTACGGAAGTCTGGGTCGGCACAGCGAGGCCCCGTCCGACCTCCTTCCTGGGTTTCGGATCACCAGAGCAGCGGGTCACTTCACGCCGGCTGATGACGTACCCTTGAGCCGAGCATACGCACGGGCGCAGCCGCAGACACATTCGAAATATGTGTCGAACTTCACTGGCGAGTTATCCTACTATTTCAAGTCAACCACCGCCAGGCTCGTGCTGCAACGGACTGTGACTCAGCTTGCCGGCTAGGTGTACTGAAAAAAAAATTGGTTTGCTCTTTATGTTGTGCAGCCTTGATGGGGAGATGCGCCTGCAACGGGTAATCGGTCTCTAGCCGTAGGTTTTTTTTTAACGTGCATCACGCAGTAGCAATCACACGAACGCGCACGGCACGAAACTCATCCAGATCGAAACAGGCGGGGGCGGTGGGGACCGAACCTGGTGAGGCCTGACTCCCCACCGCTCCCCACCACCGATTCCATCACCGCTCTCGGAGCGTGAGGCGCTTTCGCTCCACGCTCCGAGCCGAGACGCGTTAGCCCACTCGGCCACTTCCTCCCCCTAGGTGTACTGTGTACGCTAAGGAAAGATACAGGTTGCGGGCAGCGGGCTTTTTTGATGCCAGCAAACAATGACTCAAGAAACCCCATACGGCTCCATAAGGACCCTCCGACACAAGATGCGCTTTCTGACCTCAATCCCTGGCACGCCACTCTGGTCTCGAGTCCCCGGCTACGTGCAACACTTCTCAGAAGAAAGAAGAGGACGCATAGAAAATAATTTGGAGAATCGGAAGGAACCTTGGTCAGCATGGTAACAATGCCCCAGCATCTCCTTGACCTGGTGCCTCCCCGAAGTAAAAAAGAAAACAAATGCGTTCGGATTTGTATTTTTTTTTTGGGAGGGGGGAGTATTTTTCAAGAGATGTAACGAAATACATTTCACCCTGATTGTATCGTGATACAAAGGAACGTTCAAAATGTTTTCCGATACAGGAATACAGTACTGGTGAAAGAAATGACGAAAATAGTCCATGGAGAAGGGGAACAAGAGGGACGAAGGACGAACACAAATCTCCAAACACAGCTATAGGTGACTGGTGCGAGACCGAAAAAATCCGCCTGGTCCGGGTATCAAACCGCGGGGACCTCTCCATTTCCAGTGGAGCGCTCTACCAACTGAGCTGAGTTTGAGACCTACTGTTTTTCTGTCACTTTTGCTTCAAACCCCCCAGTCAGGGTAAACGACGAAATGGCTAACCAGGGTTAGACGTCAGTAGAGCAAAAGGATCTTCTCAGCCGCCAGCAGTCTAACACCAACAAGGGTGAAAGTCTTGCATTTTAAGGTTATGGTGCGAGCGAGCTGGACAAGAATGACGAAAATAGTCCATGGAGAAGGGGAACAAGAGGGTACGAAGGACGAACACAAATCTCCAAACACAGCTATAGGTGACTGGTGCGAGACTGAACAAATCCGCCTGGTCCGGGTATCGAACCGCAGGGACCTCTCCCATTTCCAGTGGAGCGCTCTACCAACTGAGCTAACCAGGGGTTAGACGTCAGTGAAGCAAACAGGTATCTTCTCAGCCGCCACCATGTCTAACACCAACAAGGGTGAAAGTCTTGCATTTTAAGGTTGTGATGAAAACGCAAATTATGCAAGGTGCAAGCGAGCTGGACAAGAATGAGCGAAAATAGTCCATGGACGAAGGGGAACAAGAGGGTACGAAGGACGAACACAAATCTCCAAACACAGCTATAGGTGACTGGTGCGAGACCGAAAAAATCCGCCTGGTCCGGGTATCAAACCGCAGGGACCTCTCCATTTCCAGTGGAGCGCTCTACCAACTGAGCTAACCAGGGGTTAGACGTCAGTGAGAGCAAAAGGATCTTCTCAGCCGCCACCAGTCTAACACCAACAAGGGTGAAAGTCTTGCATTTTAAGGTTGTGATGAAACGCAATTATGCAAGGTGCAAGCGAGCTGGACAAGGATGACGAAAATAATCCATGGAGAAGGGGAACAAGAGGGTGACGAAGGACGAACACAAATCTCCAAACACAGCTATAGGTGACTGGTGCGAGACCGAAAAATCCGCCTGGTCCGGGTATCAAACCGCAGGGACCTTCTCCATTTTCAGTGGAGCGCTCTACCAACTGAGCTAACCAGGGGTTAGACGTCAGTGAAGCAAAAGGATCTTCTCAGCCGCCACCAGTCTAACACCAACAAGGGTGAAAGTCTTGCATTTTAAGGTTGTGATGAAAACGCAATTATGCAAAGGTGCAAGCGAGCTGGACAAGAATGACGAAAATAGTCCATGGAGAAGGGGAACAAGAGGGTACGAAGGACGAACACAAATCTCCAAACACAGCTATAGGTGACTGGTGCGAGACTGAAAAATCCGCCTGGTCCGGGTATCAAACCGCGGGGACCTCTCCATTTTCAGTGGAGCGCTCTACCAACTGAGCTAACCAGGAGTTAGACGTCAGTAGAGCAAAAGGTATCTTCTCAGCCGCCACCAGTCTAACACCAACAAGGGTGAAAGTCTTGCATTTGTAACGGTTATGCGGTGCGAGCGAGCTGGACAAGAATGACGAAAATAGTCCATGGAGAAGGGGAACAAGAGGGTACGAAGGACGAACACAAATCTCCAAACACAGCTATAGGTGACTGGTGCGAGACCGAACAAATCCGCCTGGTCCGGGTATCAAACCGCGGGACCTCTCCATTTCCAGTGGAGCGCTCTACCAACTGAGCTAACCAGGGGTTAGACGTCAGTAGAGCAAAAGGATCTTCTCAGCCGCCACCAGTCTAACACCAACAAGGGTGAAAGTCTTGCATTTAAGGTTATGATAAGCGATTATGCAAAGGTGCGAGCGAGCTGGACAAGAATGACGAAGATAGTCCATGGAGAAGGGGAACAAGAGGGTACGAAGGACGAACACAAATCTCCAAACACAGTATAGGTGACTGGTGCGAGACCGAAAAAATCCGCCTGGTCCGGGTATCAAACCGGGGACCTCTCCATTTCCAGTGGAGCGCTCTACCAACTGAGCTAACCAGGGGTTAGACGTCAGTAGAAGCAAAAGGATCTTCTCAGCCGCCACCAGTCTAACACCAACAAGGGTGAAAGTCTTGCATTTTAAGGTTATGATTAAGTTGCAATTAAATGCAAAGGTGCAAGCGAGCTGGACAAGAATGACGAAAATAGTCCATGGAGAAGGGGAACAAGAGGGACGAAGGACAAACGCAAGTCTCCAAACACAGATAGGGGACTGGTGCGAGACCGAAAAAATCCGCCTGGTCCGGGTAATCAAACCGCGGGACCTCTCCATTTCCAGTGGAGCGACCAACTGAGCTAACCAGGGGTTAGACGTCAGTAGAAGCAAAAGGATCTTCTCAGCCGCCACCAGTCTAACACCAACATGGGTGAAAGTCTTGCATTTTAAGGTTATGATTAAGTTGCAATTAAATGCAAAGGTGCGAGCGAGCTGGACAAGAATGACGAAAATAGTCCATGGAGAAGGGGAACAAGAGGGTACGAAGGACAAACGCAAGTCTCCAAACACAGATAGGTGACTGGTGCGAGACCGAAAAAATCCGCCTGGTCCGGGTATCAAACCGGGGACCTCTCCATTTCCAGTGGAGCGCTCTAACTGAGCTAACCAGGGGTTAGACGTCAGTGAGAGCAAAAGGATCTTCTCAGCCGCCACCAGTCTAACACCAACATGGGTGAAAGTCTTGCATTTTAAGGTTATGATTAAGTTGCAATTAAATGCAAAGGTGCGAGCGAGCTGGACAAGAATGACGAAAATAGTCCATGGAGAAGGGGAACAAGAGGGTACGAAGGACAAACGCAAGTCTCCAAACACAGATAGGGGACTGGTGCGAGACCGAAAAATCCGCCTGGTCCGGGTATCAAACCGGGGACCTCTCCATTTCCAGTGGAGCGCCAACTGAGCTAACCAGGGTTAGACGTCAGTAGAGCAAAAGGATCTTCTCAGCCGCCACCAGTCTAACACCAACATGGGTGAAAGTCTTGCATTTTAAGGTTATGATTAAGTTGCAATTAAATGCAAAGGTGCGAGCGAGCTGGACAAGAATGACGAAAATAGTCCATGGAGAAGGGGAACAAGAGGGTACGAAGGACAAACGCAAGTCTCCAAACACAGATAGGGGACTGGTGCGAGACCGAAAAAATCCGCCTGGTCCGGGTATCAAACCGGGGACCTCTCCATTTCCAGTGGAGCGCCAACTGAGCTAACCAGGGGTTAGACGTCAGTAGAGCAAAAGGATCTTCTCAGCCGCCACCAGTCTAACACCAACATGGGTGAAAGTCTTGCATTTTAAGGTTATGATTAAGTTGCAATTAAATGCAAAGGTGCGAGCGAGCTGGACAAGAATGACGAAAATAGTCCATGGAGAAGGGGAACAAGAGGGTACGAAGGACAAACGCAAGTCTCCAAACACAGATAGGGGACTGGTGCGAGACCGAAAAAATCCGCCTGGTCCGATAATCAAACCGGGGACCTCTCCATTTCCAGTGGAGCGCCAACTGAGCTAACCAGGGGTTAGACGTCAGTAGAGCAAAAGGATCTTCTCAGCCGCCACCAGTCTAACACCAACATGGGTGAAAGTCTTGCATTTTAAGGTTATGATTAAGTTGCAATTAAATGCAAAGGTGCGAGCGAGCTGGACAAGAATGACGAAAATAGTCCATGGAGAAGGGGAACAAGAGGGTACGAAGGACAAACGCAAGTCTCCAAACACAGATAGGGGACTGGTGCGAGACCGAAAAAATCCGCCTGGTCCGGGTAATCAAACCGGGGACCTCTCCATTTCCAGTGGAGCGCCAACTGAGCTAACCAGGGGTTAGACGTCAGTAGAGCAAAAGGATCTTCTCAGCCGCCACCAGTCTAACACCAACATGGGTGAAAGTCTTGCATTTTAAGGTTATGATTAAGTTGCAATTAAATGCAAAGGTGCGAGCGAGCTGGACAAGAATGACGAAAATAGTCCATGGAGAAGGGGAACAAGAGGGTACGAAGGACAAACGCAAGTCTCCAAACACAGATAGGGGACTGGTGCGAGACCGAAAAAATCCGCCTGGTCCGGGTATCAAACCGGGGACCTCTCCATTTCCAGTGGAGCGCCAACTGAGCTAACCAGGGGTTAGACGTCAGTAGAGCAAAAGGATCTTCTCAGCCGCCACCAGTCTAACACCAACATGGGTGAAAGTCTTGCATTTTAAGGTTATGATTAAGTTGCAATTAAATGCAAAGGTGCGAGCGAGCTGGACAAGAATGACGAAAATAGTCCATGGAGAAGGGGAACAAGAGGGTACGAAGGACAAACGCAAGTCTCCAAACACAGATAGGGGACTGGTGCGAGACCGAAAAAATCCGCCTGGTCCGGGTATCAAACCGGGGACCTCTCCATTTCCAGTGGAGCGCCAACTGAGCTAACCAGGGGTTAGACGTCAGTAGAGCAAAAGGATCTTCTCAGCCGCCACCAGTCTAACACCAACATGGGTGAAAGTCTTGCATTTTAAGGTTATGATTAAGTTGCAATTAAATGCAAAGGTGCGAGCGAGCTGGACAAGAATGACGAAAATAGTCCATGGAGAAGGGGAACAAGAGGGTACGAAGGACAAACGCAAGTCTCCAAACACAGATAGGGGACTGGTGCGAGACCGAAAAATCCGCCTGGTCCGAGTAATCAAACCGGGGACCTCTCCATTTCCAGTGGAGCGCCAACTGAGCTAACCAGGGGTTAGACGTCAGTAGAGCAAAAGGATCTTCTCAGCCGCCACCAGTCTAACACCAACATGGGTGAAAGTCTTGCATTTTAAGGTTATGATTAAGTTGCAATTAAATGCAAAGGTGCGAGCGAGCTGGACAAGAATGACGAAAATAGTCCATGGAGAAGGGGAACAAGAGGGTACGAAGGACAAACGCAAGTCTCCAAACACAGATAGGGGACTGGTGCGAGACCGAAAAATCCGCCTGGTCCGGGTAATCAAACCGGGGACCTCTCCATTTCCAGTGGAGCGCCAACTGAGCTAACCAGGGGTTAGACGTCAGTAGAGCAAAAGGATCTTCTCAGCCGCCACCAGTCTAACACCAACATGGGTGAAAGTCTTGCATTTTAAGGTTATGATTAAGTTGCAATTAAATGCAAAGGTGCGAGCGAGCTGGACAAGAATGACGAAAATAGTCCATGGAGAAGGGGAACAAGAGGGTACGAAGGACAAACGCAAGTCTCCAAACACAGATAGGGGACTGGTGCGAGACCGAAAAAATCCGCCTGGTCCGAGTAATCAAACCGGGGACCTCTCCATTTCCAGTGGAGCGCCAACTGAGCTAACCAGGGGTTAGACGTCAGTAGAGCAAAAGGATCTTCTCAGCCGCCACCAGTCTAACACCAACATGGGTGAAAGTCTTGCATTTTAAGGTTATGATTAAGTTGCAATTAAATGCAAAGGTGCGAGCGAGCTGGACAAGAATGACGAAAATAGTCCATGGAGAAGGGGAACAAGAGGGTACGAAGGACAAACGCAAGTCTCCAAACACAGATAGGGGACTGGTGCGAGACCGAAAAAATCCGCCTGGTCCGGATAATCAAACCGGGGACCTCTCCATTTCCAGTGGAGCGCCAACTGAGCTAACCAGGGGTTAGACGTCAGTAGAGCAAAAGGATCTTCTCAGCCGCCACCAGTCTAACACCAACATGGGTGAAAGTCTTGCATTTTAAGGTTATGATTAAGTTGCAATTAAATGCAAAGGTGCGAGCGAGCTGGACAAGAATGACGAAAATAGTCCATGGAGAAGGGGAACAAGAGGGTACGAAGGACAAACGCAAGTCTCCAAACACAGATAGGGGACTGGTGCGAGACCGAAAAAATCCGCCTGGTCCGGGTATCAAACCGGGGACCTCTCCATTTCCAGTGGAGCGCCAACTGAGCTAACCAGGGGTTAGACGTCAGTAGAGCAAAAGGATCTTCTCAGCCGCCACCAGTCTAACACCAACATGGGTGAAAGTCTTGCATTTTAAGGTTATGATTAAGTTGCAATTAAATGCAAAGGTGCGAGCGAGCTGGACAAGAATGACGAAAATAGTCCATGGAGAAGGGGAACAAGAGGGTACGAAGGACAAACGCAAGTCTCCAAACACAGATAGGGGACTGGTGCGAGACCGAAAAATCCGCCTGGTCCGGGTAATCAAACCGGGGACCTCTCCATTTCCAGTGGAGCGCCAACTGAGCTAACCAGGGGTTAGACGTCAGTAGAGCAAAAGGATCTTCTCAGCCGCCACCAGTCTAACACCAACATGGGTGAAAGTCTTGCATTTTAAGGTTATGATTAAGTTGCAATTAAATGCAAAGGTGCGAGCGAGCTGGACAAGAATGACGAAAATAGTCCATGGAGAAGGGGAACAAGAGGGACGAAGGACAAACGCAAGTCTCCAAACACAGATAGGGGACTGGTGCGAGACCGAAAAATCCGCCTGGTCCGGGTATCAAACCGGGGACCTCTCCATTTCCAGTGGAGCGCCAACTGAGCTAACCAGGGGTTAGACGTCAGTAGAGCAAAAGGATCTTCTCAGCCGCCACCAGTCTAACACCAACATGGGTGAAAGTCTTGCATTTTAAGGTTATGATTAAGTTGCAATTAAATGCAAAGGTGCGAGCGAGCTGGACAAGAATGACGAAAATAGTCCATGGAGAAGGGGAACAAGAGGGTACGAAGGACAAACGCAAGTCTCCAAACACAGATAGGGGACTGGTGCGAGACCGAAAAAATCCGCCTGGTCCGGGTATCAAACCGGGGACCTCTCCATTTCCAGTGGAGCGCCAACTGAGCTAACCAGGGGTTAGACGTCAGTAGAGCAAAAGGATCTTCTCAGCCGCCACCAGTCTAACACCAACATGGGTGAAAGTCTTGCATTTTAAGGTTATGATTAAGTTGCAATTAAATGCAAAGGTGCGAGCGAGCTGGACAAGAATGACGAAAATAGTCCATGGAGAAGGGGAACAAGAGGGTACGAAGGACAAACGCAAGTCTCCAAACACAGATAGGGGACTGGTGCGAGACCGAAAAAATCCGCCTGGTCCGGGTAATCAAACCGGGGACCTCTCCATTTCCAGTGGAGCGCCAACTGAGCTAACCAGGGGTTAGACGTCAGTAGAGCAAAAGGATCTTCTCAGCCGCCACCAGTCTAACACCAACATGGGTGAAAGTCTTGCATTTTAAGGTTATGATTAAGTTGCAATTAAATGCAAAGGTGCGAGCGAGCTGGACAAGAATGACGAAAATAGTCCATGGAGAAGGGGAACAAGAGGGTACGAAGGACAAACGCAAGTCTCCAAACACAGATAGGGGACTGGTGCGAGACCGAAAAAATCCGCCTGGTCCGGGTATCAAACCGGGGACCTCTCCATTTCCAGTGGAGCGCCAACTGAGCTAACCAGGGGTTAGACGTCAGTAGAGCAAAAGGATCTTCTCAGCCGCCACCAGTCTAACACCAACATGGGTGAAAGTCTTGCATTTTAAGGTTATGATTAAGTTGCAATTAAATGCAAAGGTGCGAGCGAGCTGGACAAGAATGACGAAAATAGTCCATGGAGAAGGGGAACAAGAGGGTACGAAGGACAAACGCAAGTCTCCAAACACAGATAGGGGACTGGTGCGAGACCGAAAAAATCCGCCTGGTCCGGGTATCAAACCGGGGACCTCTCCATTTCCAGTGGAGCGCCAACTGAGCTAACCAGGGGTTAGACGTCAGTAGAGCAAAAGGATCTTCTCAGCCGCCACCAGTCTAACACCAACATGGGTGAAAGTCTTGCATTTTAAGGTTATGATTAAGTTGCAATTAAATGCAAAGGTGCGAGCGAGCTGGACAAGAATGACGAAAATAGTCCATGGAGAAGGGGAACAAGAGGGTACGAAGGACAAACGCAAGTCTCCAAACACAGATAGGGGACTGGTGCGAGACCGAAAAAATCCGCCTGGTCCGGGTATCAAACCGGGGACCTCTCCATTTCCAGTGGAGTGCCAACTGAGCTAACCAGGGGTTAGACGTCAGTAGAGCAAAAGGATCTTCTCAGCCGCCACCAGTCTAACACCAACATGGGTGAAAGTCTTGCATTTTAAGGTTATGATTAAGTTGCAATTAAATGCAAAGGTGCGAGCGAGCTGGACAAGAATGACGAAAATAGTCCATGGAGAAGGGGAACAAGAGGGACGAAGGACAAACGCAAGTCTCCAAACACAGAAATACAACGTTCCCCTACCAACTCGCTCGTTCTGTACTTACAGAAATACAGATACGAAATGTATTTCTGAAATACTATCGCGATGCATTTGTATCGCGAATCGATACTGCCCAACCCTGATTTAAACGGCTCCTTTCGGTCTCCCCTCACTCTCTAATTTATCCCCCCCTCTTTCCCTCTTCCGCGCGCGCCACGCCGCCGCCGATACGTTGATTCCCGCTGATTCCCGCACCGCCCACGCCGCCGCCGGAGATACAAACACCGGCGCGCCGCCGCCGGCGATTTCAGACCGGCGCACTATATCTAGACTCAACGGAACTGCTGGCGCCATCTCTTGAATACAGGCAGTACAAGTGTAAAACGGCCAGGTGAAACGAGGATTTGTTTTATGGGTTTAGAATTATGTTTTTATTTGTAAAACAAGGAACTGACTCACAGTATTTGGCGAAGACGTTTATTACGTTTAGGAAATGCCTTCGCATTTTTGTTTTTTAAACCGCCGGTTTCAGTGATTGTTGTCCTTATGCTGGCAACGTGAGACTATATTTTTGTCTTTGTCCTTTTCTTCATGGCGGGCAGCTCGTTTGTTTGTGCAACGCCTCGTTTGTGTCCCACGAAAACGAGGAATATGTGACTACCGCAGTGAAATAACACGGCGACACAGCTGCAGTGTTCCGAGTGCGGAAGACCGTCGCAGCAGATGCCCGTGTCATCGAACAAGGGAGCTAGCCCCAGCCACAACGTGAAGGGTTCCACGTTAGTCTAGGCTCTTACCTCGCATCCAGGTAAGTTGAACTTGTAGCACTTCATTTCTGTATTTCGTCGTCTTCGGTCCGTTGCTTTCCGGTTCTCTCATTTCTTTTTTCGCTGGTGGTCGATCACTACTGCGTGATACACGTTATAGACCCCGGGCTAGTTGTAGTGAGCTGTCACCATTTTCTCGTCTACAACGTGAAACAATTATTGGGTGCATTAAAAAAAGAGTAAAAACTATACGCACCCCGGAGTGCATTCTCGGACGAGATGGCTAATACATAGAGCACTATATAGCTCCTACGGAGCAGAGTAGCGCAATCCTCTGATCCGCGTGTTTTGCCGACAACATGGCCGACAGAGCAGCCTGCGCGAAATACGTGGTACTCAGGGTCCCAGGAGGCGGCCCGCCCTATGGGAGATTACATGGAGATCGACGACCTTTACGGCTAATTAAAATATAAAAGGCGAGTTCACACTTTTCAAAACTAGTCTGTCGTGAAGTTGGTAAAGCACTAAACACTTTATCAAAGTTTTAATAATATCGGATGCGTGTGCAAATTTTGAGAAGGCAACTTCCAAGGCAATGGCGTCTTGAAGCAGACGATTTTGCACGCAGCGGAGATGGGCTCTTTGGTTTGGCCGGAGCGGGTCACGTGGACGCCAGGTGGCGCCGCGCGCCGTCTCGCTGGGACGATGCCCCTCGTGCAATTTTTAAAACAAATTACGCCCTTACTTGGCACAACAACCTCAGCGCAAATGATTCTAAAATGTCCCTTTATTATGCTTCAAAAACTATTGTCGCTCCGCACATCTCCACAACATTGAAGAAACAACGAAGCTTCTCACGCTCCCCATGCATTTCTGACCGTAGCTGGAACTCTCCGTGAATTGCTCTCGCTAGTCGCCGAGAGGCGGCGTTCTAGGGATTGCGCTACTCTGCTCCGGAAGGAGCTATAGTGCTCTGGCTGAGACGCACTCCGCTAAACTCTTGTGATAAAACAAATGGTCACATCGAAGTTTTTTCAGCAGCCAAGGCATCGCATAGGGGCCCCTGAGGCGTCCGCTCAGACAGCAAGTGGACGCAAAGTTCGGTCCGCGGTAGGCGTACTTTTTCTTTTTTTCATTTTGTTTTATTGATGGTATAATGCCGATGTTTACGACGTTTCTTTTTTGCGATAATGTATTCGGCGCAAAACTTCAGCAGCATTAAATGGGACTCCCTTTCCGGAGGTGCGATCGGGGACAGCGGGGCTTGGCGCTGCCGGCCGGACGCCCGCTTGAGCTGTATGCGTGTACTGGTTACGCTTTGTAATTAGCAGCCAATACTGTCGCCGCGAAGGGCTGCATGAACGCAGTGCGGGCGGCTGGGTTAGCACGCGCACCAGTGATACACGCGCCGTTCGAGTGCTGGTGGCCCGGCGGGCATGAGTTCTCGGCGGAATGCGTATAGCCCATCTCCGTCCGAAATGCACTCTTGGAGTGCGTATAACTTTTTACTCTGTAAAAAAAAACAAAAAAAAAACAAAACAGTAGAGCGGTTTGAATTTTTTTTTTTTTAAATGGTGTTTTCAGGCTTCTTGGAACCCCATAGCACGCTGCCCAATTCTTTATAGGCATTTGTAGACGGGGTGCATTTCTGTGCCTACTGAAAAGAACTGAAGAATTCGAAACAATCCATCTCTGGAGCAAACGGCGGCTTGGCTGAGTTGGTTATCCATGTCTCAAAAAATAACAGCGCAAGCAGGGAATCAATCAACACACGTCACTACAGGCCACAAAACAATCACACTTAGGGACAACAATCACAGGAAGCCTGCTAGAGGAGTGCTCGCTGAATGAGATGTAGAAGAAAAAAGGAGCCAATGTTCACGAATGTATCGAAAAGGCATATAAGAAAAAGAAGTGCAAATATAGATTGAGTTGCGAGTCAGCGCTCGTGTGAGTGTTTTGTCTGCTGTGATTGTGTCCCTAAGTGTGATTGTTTTGTGGCCAGTGGTGACGCAGTGGTTGTGTGGGATTCCCTACTTGCACTGTTATTTTTGAGACATGAACTATCTCTTGTGGAAATAGAGCATGCTGGTTAAGTTACGGTGTTAGCGGAGATTAACATAGAGGTCGAAAACCGGATGACACGTTTCTCCTACTGGCAGCATGCATTTATTTTGAAACTGCCACCAAATGCGACAGTCACCGCGCAGAGTTGGAAGCGTTGAGGAGGATAGAAAGGGGAGGGAGGGGGGGAGGGAGTGGGAGGTGGAGAGAAAGGGAAACGTGTTTGGGCCGGCGGCGCACGCTGAAGTCAAAGAGGGGGGGGGGAGTGAGTGAGTGTATAATAAAAAAAGTAACCTTAAGAAAAAATTAAAAGAAAAAGTCAAAAGCGGAGTCGTTCAAAACCTTCTAACCTCATCCCGTTCCAACTTACAAGTCATGCCCTCACCTAATCTCGACGAGCTCCTCCCTAAAGTTCACCCGCCTCATCAAAGCGGATTTGGGGGCTACCCAAAAGACTTACTCGAGACTCGGTTAAAACGCGTTATGACATCCCAGGCCACCAGCACACAACCCAACTGCAGGCCACACGCATCCCGCTTCGCGTGCATTCCATACGTGCACAACGTTTTCCACAGAATCAAATCTTTTGCACTCTGACATGACACGCAGGTGTTCTTTTCATGTCGCCTCAGGCTCTCCCTCGCTGTGCAGGAAGGTTAACATAACAAACCAACCGCCCTTAAGCCGTGTCCCAAAAAACACGCTACCTAGTTCGTTCCTCGTAGACAGGCATACATTTATTTTGAAATCCGTCACCAAACGCTACAGTCAGTGCGCAGAGGTTGGAAGGGTTGAGGAGGACTGGGAAGGAAGTACTACGATTGTTGGAACAGATTGGTCGAGATACGGCCGCGAGATTATCGAAGCCTTCGCCATGCGCCATTCGCCGCAAAACATCGGGTCTTCATCGCTTTGTCTCCTCCTTTATTATGCCCCCCCTCCCCTCTTTGACTTCGGCGTGCCCCGCCGGCTCAAAAACACGTTTCTCTTTCTCTCTACTTCCACTCTCTCTCCACCCCCACCCTCCCTTCCTTCCCTGTCCTCCTCAACCCTTCCAACTCTGCGCGGTGACTGTCGCGTTTGGTGACGGATTTTAAAATAAATGTATGCTGCCAGTTGGAGAAACGTGTCGTCCGGTTTTCGTCCTCTATGTAATCCTCCTCCAACACCGTAACTATCTCCCATTCTCATTTCTGGGCCTCGAAAAACGGAGTGTGACGTAAAGAGTGACGTCAAGTGTGAATAGTCAGTATCGGTAGCATTTAGGAGATCGAGACTTTGGTTACCGCGGTGAGTTATAGCAGCGCGGTGGCGCGGTCGTTTTGACGGACCTGTCAAGGCGGTGGTGGTATTTTATTTTTACAAAAAGTTGGGAGGCTATTGAGTCCCGGTCAGAGCCCTTAGTCCAAGGCTCTGTTGACTTCTCCAATCCGGTGGGCACGCTGGTCCACCAGCTCTGGGCTGACAGGGCCGCCTCCCAGGAGGTTGGGGTAGAAGGAACGGGGGTGATGCACCTGCCCGGAGGGCTAGGCCCTTACACAAAAGTGTAATTCTTTTTTGTGGAAAGTTTGCTGAAAAAGTCAACACAGGTATTAAATGTCAACAGCTTTCCATCATACTTTCTGCAGATTGTATTTAGCTTTTGACTTGACTTCCAGGAGCCGTTTGGCCCAAAGTTCATTAGAAAGACAGTAGACTTCATGGCGCCTAGGTGTGAACTTTTTGTTGACACTCGACTGAAAGCTAAACCCCTAGCATAAGACAACCTTGTGACTCCAAGGCGATTCATTGGCACCAGACCATTTGTAGTCTCTGTGTCGCCAGAGCCTACAGCTTTTCTTGTGACTACCTTTGTGACTTTCGAGGCTGTTCATTGGCGACAGCCTGTTTCTTTTCTGCAGCTTGTTTGATGACTCTCAGCTGAAAGGCTAGTTTTCTCATGACTCCCTTATGACGTACAGTCTATTTGTTGTTATTGGTGACAAGCTAATGCCTTTGTTATGACTACACTTTTGACCTTATGAGGGCTCTTCATATGGCGATGCAGCCTGCTTCTTCTTTTCTGTAGCTTGTTTGGTGACTCTCAGCTGAAAAACTAGTTTACTTATGACTGCCTTGTGACGTCGAGGCTATTCGACTTGCGCTAGTATTTTTTCTGTGGGGCTTGGTTGATGATATTCATGATATTCTGCTACTTACGGAATCAGCTTTCCTTGACTTTATATCTCTACACCCTTTTGTAGAGGCTTGCTCCGGTTGTTTGCCTCCTTTCTTCCGTCCCGTCTGTTTTGCTGCACGTTTTAAATAATCATATTCCTAGCTTTCATGTTTTGCTATATTGCTGAGCATTTATCTTTTTCTGCTGCCATTTCATTGATTTTGTTCTTGATAATAATCCAAAATATGTAGACAATCCACATCCTCAATTGCACTTAAATGTCACAAAAAAAGAAGAAAATCAGGCCGTAAGATTGACAATTCTTTTCAGCTTTATTGCCTACTTCATTGTACAGTGCTTACTGTTCCTTCGGCAGCATGTTGCTTATGCTATTTTTTACTTTCGTATCGGACACCCTGTACTCGCCGCACACGTACGCTAAAGAAGAAAAAAGATAAGTACAGATTAGTCAGGATGGTATACATACCATCCCTTGAAGAAGCCGAGTCTCTCGGTGAAACTGTTTTCACTGTCATTTTCAACCTATACACATATGTATATATATATAGAGAGAGAGAGAAAGAGAGACAGAAATCTGCGATGAGTAGCTTAATAATGCTATCGCGTTAAAAGGTTGCTGCTAAAACCAGAGGTACCTCAAGGCAGTGATACAACCGCGGTTTTCTGCAAGGAAGATAACCCTTTTAGCGTCCCTCTCTCTTAAACCGCGAGGGAAGCTAACGCCACGTAGGTGGTGAAGGGTTGAGAGTAGATAGGAAAAGAGGAAGCTGGGAGAAGTAGAGGGCATGCAGGGCACATCGGTATTTAAGGTAAACTAGGACATGTCAGAATAAAACATACAATCCTACAAAACAATAAGTTATTGGACTTACTAATGATGGCATCCATTTTTTCTTTATCCATTGCTTCCTTTTGAGGAAGGTCTTTTCTGGCGTTGCACACTTTGCCATGCAGTGACTTTCCCCGCCTCTCCTCTTGTGTGAACATATGCCTGACCAGATTTCTTGCCAACTTGCAAGTTTGGGAACCACAGCTTTCCTTCAGTTTTGACAGGACTCTGACGGAAATGAGCACCCCATTGCCAATGTCCTCCTGCACATTTGTAAAAAAGAATCAAACAAAGCAAAATTGGAAGTGAAGTAAACCCAGAACACTTCGGACAAAGCTAGGATAAAAAAGTAGAGAAATCTTATCCCCGCAGAAAATGATCCTGCAAAAAATTAGCAGGTGCAAGACATTCAGTACAGAATGAATTTTATTGATCATTGATTAGCGACACAGTAAAAGAAAAAATGCTATGCAGTCTACACAGTTTCTGCACACATTAATTTTGGGTGATTATATGCACACAAACCATACGCATAGACATTTTCTATCTACTCATGTCCTCAGCCCCGCATTTTTCATATCCAGTATGCACGACAAAAACAAAGGACATTTCAACCTGGAAAAAGTTCGATACCACAAGTAAAGATTGCATTGTTCGAGCATTTATCTTTGTTCAAAAACTGGTTGGCTTATCGGTACCTATTTGGTTCAACCAAATTCAGTTTGAATCAGAATTAATCTTAACGATCACCTTGTTTTTAGGCATTTTCGTCTCGAATCATGGTTGTTCACTGTGCCACAAAAGATTGTTTTAGAATAAGAATATTTTATCAGCAACCGTTTGGGAAAGAAGGCTTACATAATTACGGCTTTAGCTTGTTGCAAGATATCTATATGTATGTACCGAGGTTTTGATCAAAGAAACGGTTCAGTTACTGTCACGACAAAGAGCCCAATTCTTTTTTTCTAAAGTTTGGCAATTGTCAAAAAGTGGTTCGCACATTATTTACACTACTGAGAAATTCGGAATAATTTTCACGAGGGTTTTGCCATAAAATGAAAGCACCTCACACTGATAAAACCCACTGTATGCAGTGACAGCAACCCTGCGAGCAGATTGTAAAAGCAACCATATGACAAGATATTGTGAGCCTTCCGCTGGAGTAAATGGAGGTAGGCATGCCCTCTCGTGGTGTTTTTAAACCTTCCGGAAGAAAGCAGAGACGGCCGCTTTCTTGTGTTTGGAGGAGCAGGGATTCGCAGATGGAGTAGAAAGCTAATTCCGATGACTCAGAACCTTGAATATAAAGGCCCGTTCACACTCTTGCGACCGACTTCGACCGAGTGCACTAAAACTTCTTGAAACCTCTTACAACCGCTTAGGACGACAGTTGCTATGGCAACCACTGCGTTTTGCTAAGACCAGCTAAGACATGCTGTTCACGTCGTACGTAGTCGCGTCGTACGTAGTCGCTAGTAGGCGCGTCAACAACCAATAGCAGAACGCTAAAAGGGCTCGGGTTCAGCCACTCGCAATCGACATAGTCAGGCAACACTGAATGATGCGACGGTGCTCGCTTCTCGTCCCAACATGGCTGCTCCGGCGAGTACCTCACCCCTGGCCCCGGTCCCGCCGGACTGGCCTGATTCCGGCAGCAATGATGTGCTGCGGACACTGTTCTTACAGTGTGTTGATGCCTACATAGCGGAGGCAGGGAACGACGTGGACTGGGCAGTTGTAGCACGAGCGTCCGCAGCGATGCGCCTCCGTTCCCGACGGAGAGAGCCACGCGAGTGGATTCGCTTTCTGCTCCGGTCCCGGGCAACGCACGGTGAATTTCACCATCTTGTCCGGGACATGCGCCTCGACGACGGAAGCGACTTCTTCCAATACTTCCGCATGACGCGGCAAAGGTGTGTACTTAACTCTCTTTAAACATAAACAGTCACAAAAAGATACGTTTGGATGTTCGATCGTCTCGGTGGCTCTGAGGCAAAGGGCCGCCCTTTGCTTATGATTCGCCAGTTGGCGGGTTCGAATCCCGCCCGCAGTGCCCGCTGTGTAATCGAGATTTCGCTCGCACGTCAAGAAAGTGGTCGAAATTGTTCCCTTTTCCGACCATATGCAATTACTTCAGTATGGCTGGGTTACGTTCATATAACCAGTTTTTCTTCGATCACTTTTAAAGAAAAGGATTGAGAAAAAAAAACAACATTGGCAGGTCATTTTTGGTTACTTTCAGTAGACTCCTGTCAGCTGTGTTCGACAAATTCTAAAGTGCACAAGTTTGTCTGCTTTGATTTCATTGTACCGAAGACAAGACTAAATTACAAAATAGTGTTTTACAGGCTGTTCCTGCAATTGTTAATTTCAGTGGCTCACTTCTTAAGAATAGCTACCCACAGTATTGAACGACTCGCTTTTGAGTACAAACATTAATAACCACTTTGTCTACAGATTTGACCACCTGCTCTCCTTGGTGGGGCCCCTTCTGCAGAAGGAGGCGACTTTCTTCAGGGAGCCAATAAGCCCTGCAGAACGTTTGTCGTTCACAATCCGGTAAGTTGAAGAACTTCTCAAATAACCTTGCCATAAGCCAACTTAAAAAAGTGTGCATGTATGAGAATTCCGAGGCAGTCCTATTTATTCAGCCAAAGTAAAGCAGCTATTAAACATCCTATATCTTTCACAGTATTCCAGTCCATATAAGCGCTCTGGGTTCATGACATTCAGTTATCCACGGTCTGTGTACTGAAGTGACTAATGGCCGCCTCGCTGACTCCGAGGCAAAGCACCGGCCTACGGATACCCAGGTGACGGGTTCGTATCTTAGCTGAGGTGCCCGTAATCTGACAGAGGCTTATTGCGGAGAGGGTGCTGTGTAATTGAGCTTTCGGTTGAACGTCAAAAGATCGCTAGGTGGTCCAAATTAATCCTCGATGCTCTGCTGGGGCGTGCCAGGTGCCCGTCGTTGGTGTGACACGTAAAACCCCCAGACTTTTTTTTTAAGTGACTAATGCCATGCAAAATGCCTGACCAAGAGAGCAAAGACAGTGCGCCAAGAAAGTGAGGGAGAGGAGGAGACGAGGGCGCACAGGGACTTAAAAATGCAGAGCTCTCATTGAAACGATTAGTGGGTAGACCGAAAGCTAGCAACCGTTGTCTGCACTGCACTCGTCGAACACGTTCGAACACCGGCGTCTAGTGGATCGTGTTCGTCGAGTGCAGTGGAGATAAAGGCGGCCTTTGTATCCGCTGCAGTCGTCGAACGCGTGAAAACGCGGAACCCAGGCATCTGGTGTTTGGCTCTTGCATTCGAACGCGTTCGACTAGTGCAGTGGAGACAAGGGCAGCCTTTGTCCCCACTGCACTCGTCGAGCGCTTTAAAACGCGGAACGCAGGCGTCTGGCATTTTGCTCTCACATTCGAGCGGGTTCGATGAGTGCAATAAGACAATGGCTGCTAGCTCTCGGCTACCCACTAATCGTTCCAATCAGAGCTCGGCGTTTTTACGTCCCCGCACTCTCTCGTCTCCTTCTCTCCCTCACTTTCTTGGCAAAATTTTCTGTCGCAGATTAAGAATATCAGTACAAGCTCCTCCCATAAAGCCGTTCACTCTTTCCACTTTAACAGATCAAACACTGCATAGGAAGGAAAGAAGTGGAGAATTGGGTATCAGCAATCCTGGCAGGTGGAGAGCTTTGTAGGAAGGCTTTTTTTGCCTTTTGTGTTGTAACATAGTATAGGTTCAGCAACCCTAGACGCTTTTCAAGGGGCCATTCAATGATATTGGGTAGGAATACTTCTCACTTTACACAAGCTTACTGGCACTATTAGGACCTAAGTATACTTGCATGCAATGCTAGTTCTTCATCGCTACATAATTTCAAAGATATGAGAGGTTTTTTTTTTTCAGTCTCTTTTTTGCGAAACTTGCCAATGAAGTTGTGGGGATTGCTTTCTTGGCATTGTCAACAATGCAATGCCCAGGATTTTGTCATTAGGCTATACGATCCCTGCGGTGACAATATTTTAATGTGTTTCATACAGTTGACACAAGCACTGCGTGAGCATTAAATTAAGGCTCGTGATAATCAATGCCTCGACATGCATTTGGGTAGTAGCTTGTACCCGCCAATCGCTATGATTATGGGAATAGCACTACATTAACAATGTGTGGAACTCATTGCATGCCCTATGCTTTGGAAATATCAGCATGTGGCTATGATAAACGTTGGCAGTGTATAATCTGTTCCAGGTCATGTGGCCTCTTTCTAGCTGCAAGTTAAAAGATTGTACATTGCTCATTTTTTTTTTTTCTGCAACTGCTGTTGGGTGGAGAAAAAAAACTAACTCTTGTTTCATGAATGTGAAGGATTAATTCTATGCGGCATTTACTGAAAGTACAAACTTTTTCGCATTGTCCCTTTAATGTGCACTGGAAATTTCCACAATGCGAGGCCATCTTGACACTTTTCTGTGAAGAGACTCCTAGCGTGGGGGATCAGTGGCAGAATGTGTAAATGCACCATGACTCCGAGCAGGTAGAGCAAAAGGTCCATGCTGAGGGATCCAGGGAGCCTGGCCTAAATCCCCACGCCTACCCGTTTCAATCTGAATGAGCATCGTATTGGTGTTTGCTCGTGTCACCACTGCACGGTGTATGTTACGGCTAGCATCCATACTACACTGGCTTAATTTATTTGCATTATAAAAAAGGTTCCATGTTTTCAGAGTTCTTCCTTTTCAAATTGGGGGTGTATTTTTGGAATATATTTTCCCCACGGATTGGTTTTTCTTTTTTTGACGACAATGCTGAATAAATATGCACGCAACCCGAATACTTGAAAACTTCCAAGGACCAAAATAGAAGGAAATGGAATAAGATCTGCGGTTCCTGAGAAAGAAGCAGGCAGTTTACTAATAGCCCTCTTCTGGATCAGCACAAAATAAAGCTGTATATAATAAGTTCGTTCCCGTGAAGCTTGGGCTTTTGTAATTCAAGGACAGCTCGAAATCAGTTTTTCAGTTTTCCCAGATTTTGACAAAACTGACTCGGGTTTATTTTTCTAGGGTTTATTGGTATTTACTGAAAGCATGGAACCCTGATTGTAGCCTACTGTCATCAGATTTCAAAGGTAAAACATCCTTTAACTGTCTACGTACAAACATCTCATTTACATTATTTTGAGCCCCACTCATCTTTTATATCACTCTTTTTGTTCTCTGTTGCTCCAAGCATTCACTGTTTCTGTTGCTTGTCTATTAGCACATGTATCATTGTGACCCACAACTTTAACATTTTAGGTGCCTGGCTCATGGGTCCTCCCAGCAGCTTGCATCCATGTGCTACAGGATCGGGCGATCAACAGCAAGCAACATCCTTCGGGAGACGTGCTGGGCACTGCACCATGTACTCGACCCATTGTACCGCCCGGTGAGTATGTCAGTGTTGCTGTTATGTCCAAACCTAACGTCGCACAGCGTCGGCTCATTCAGTTCAGTTTCCAGCCGAGGCGGGCTGCTCGTCCATGTAGAACATAACGGCGCTTTGCTGATGAGTGTGCAGGCTGCTCTGAAGTCAACCTTGAAGTTCAAGCACCTGTTGTCAACTGATACGTCCACTGTGAACTTCAGCACATTGGTGGTATTTGTCACGGTGTTCAGCTTGTACAGTGTTGACGTAGCCAGTGAGGGACGGTGCATGACTATTGTGGCACACCTGTCTGCAGCTGGTGCTGTTATAGATAGATGCTGTGATTCGTGTGCGGATGTTTCTTATCCTTCCGCTTCTTGATGCATGCCTTGGCAATGTGTCCGGATTTCTTGCAACATGCTGCCTGAAATTTGTAACTGTCTGGAGTGTGCTGCGCATTGCATCGCCAGCAGTGCTGAGCGTTCCAATATAGTTTGTCTGGTTGTTTGAGCGATCCTGGTTCTGCATTTTGTAGCCACTTGTACTTCGTTGTGCACTTCCTTGAATTCAGCTTGCATCTTTTTCTAGCCTTCCCGCGGTATTCTCTGCTCGCAGGGCAAAGTTGTAGCCAAGTACGAGCTGCCATTACTGCCCTATTTCTGTTTCCCAGAAATGCTGACCACTGGGACTGTTGATGACAAGGAGCGAACCCACAAAAAGCCTCCATTAGTGACAGAAGCACAATGGTGTTTATGCTCCATCGTACAAGTTATGTGCTGCACTATACTTCCTCCACCCCTAAGCTGGCAGTATGGTGGGAGCTACATGCTTGCCAGAAAAATCAACCGCCACCCTTTCGTCTTGACCGCTATCTCTGCTCGTGGGCACAGAAGGGAGCGTGTTCATGTGACGAAAGGTAGACACACGACTAGTCGATTGAGCAGGTAGCTTCTGGTGCCTTGTCAACTTAGGAGTTAAAGAAGTAAATCAAAGACACAGGCTAGGTCTTGCAAATTAACCATTTATACAGAAACATGAATTCCCTGTGCAGCAAAAGCCCTATCTTAAGCCAATATCTCATGGCTGTGATCTTAATGCTTCACAAAACTCTTGAAGATAGAACAAACACAGACAACAACCTCTTGTGCAACCACAGTGGTGAAGTGAAGTGAATAAAATAAAGAAGGTAAAGTTAAAGACAGTTGTGGCTGCATCTCTTTACCAGAAATTAATGCCCTGGCTTGTGCTGTTTATGAATACTTTGGATTTAGTGTTCTCTGTGTAAAGTGTACACTCTGTGTAAACTCTCAACTGCAAATAATTGCGACCAATGCAACATTACGGCTGTTTCCCAAATCTAACTCGAATGGATCCGAGTTACTGCAGCAGATCATGTCACGGGACAAGACAGATAAAAAAACGCTGGACGCGTTTAGGTTTTCCAACACCAGGTACAGAACCTTTACCCTAGAGTGAGATTGAGTCAATTTGGGAACACGGACTATGAGTGCTGTGCTAGGATCACTTGAAAAAACATCTTAGTATTCATGGCAGTTGTGCCTTCTTACAAAAAAAAAGTGTAAATGGTGTAACATCTGACACTTCTGGATTTGAGGTGTTTGGTATGTCTTGGTGGTGTTTGTGTGATTATGGCTAAGACTTGGTCAACTGTTATTCTAGGCCCCCGACACTGCCCAGTGGGAGCGGATCGCAGCAGAGTTTGGCAGGCTGTGGAACTTCCCGAACTGTGTCGGAGCCCTGGATGGCAAGCACGTGGCCATCCAGGCCCCATCCGGTGCGGGCTCCGACACCTTCAACTACAAGGGGTTCCACAGCACTGTACTCATGGCCAGCTGCGATGCCACTTACAAGTTCACTCTCGTAGATGTTGGGCAGCCGGGGCGGTTTAGTGACGGGGGAGTGTTCAGAGAGTCTGAAATGGGGCGGTCTATGCTGTCGGGGGAACTTGGTCTCCCGCCAGCTGGGCTCCTACCCCAAACAGAAACCAAGCTGCCTTTTGTATTCGTGGGCGATGAGGCGTTCCCCCTGCTCCCTAACCTCATGCGCCCTTTTCCCAGGAGAGAGCTGCAGTTACTCTCTCGAGTGTTTAACTACAGACTCTCCAGGGCAAGGAGGATCATTGAGAATGCCTTTGGCATCTTGGTGGCGAGGTGGTGCATTTTCAGACAACCAATCCAGGCTTCTGAGCATACTTGGGTAGTAATTCAATTACAATAATTGAATTACTGTAATTGAATTACTTTTATTGGTAATTTTTAATTGTAATTAATTACTTTCTGGCCATAAAGAATTGTAACTGTAATTTAATTACTTTCTAGTGTCAGTAATTGCGAAATTTCAGGCACAATTACAATTACTTTTACAAGACTTTGTTGAGCCGACAAAACCTCTCTGAAAGCCTCAGGGCTCGCACAAGCAGCCTAGCGCTCGGTGACACACTTGCACACATGGACACGCATGCACATACACGCACAACAAAAATAGTATTGCGTTGTTTGTTGTTTTGTTGCTTACACTGCGGGCTGAGAGACAATCCTCTCTGGAGTCTACCTCAACGGCGCCGTGTGGCGCCGGTCTGCGGAGCGAGCAAAGAACTATAACGTAACAATGCCAAACTATTGAGAAAAAAAAATTGAGCTTTAGCTTTCAGCCAAGCTTAAAAATTTGAAGTGTCTACATTTTTTGTTGTTTTTGTTTTTCTGCCAGTTTTATATGTTTTTCTTCCAGTACTGTTGCATATTTGTATCTTCGTATTATTTTTAAGTTTATTTGCTGTTGGTTTTACTTCAGATATTATTTGCATAAGCATTTTGGAGACTGACCCTGCACCTGTGAATATTGTCACCAATGATTCGGAAGCCTGGATTCGGTTCTTATAGATTTCTGAGCCATTATAATTTCAACTCAATGTAAATAATTTACAATACCATAATGTTTGTATGTGAATACAGTCGTATTAGCGCGTGTGGATAATTACTTGTAAAATATTAATATATGACTAATTGTCGCATTTTTATTTTCCGAGCGAACAAAAGTTTGCTAACACAATTTTTTCGTTAGCCGTCTGGCGTCTTCCAGCATAGAAACTAATTTCTTATTATTTATTAAAAATATAAGAACGTAGTACTTAATTGCCCCAAACTGTCAATTTCTATCATGAATTTAACAAAATTCATAAAAAAAAAAATAGTACAATATGCGACATTTTTGCAGCGATGCTTAAGCCTCCTCAAACATTGGGGCAAGGAATGAACAAATACGTTTCATTCTATACAACTAGTTTAAAGTTACATGGACCAAGTCGGGTCGCTCTCAGGAACAAGTAATTCTAAAGTAATTTTATTACTTTTGAAAAGCAATTTGTAATTGTGAATAATTACTTTTCACGTAGTAGTAATTGTAATTGTAGTTAAACTACTTTTGAAGTAAGGTAATTGTGATTGTAATTAAATTACATTTTGAAAGTAATTTACCCATCTATGCTTCTGAGGAAGCCCTGGAGGCTGTTGTCTGGGCATGCGTCAACTTGCACGACTACTTGAGGGTGTGTGATGAGAGTGAGCAGGGACATCGCCGCTACTGCCCTCAAAACTACGCTGACCACGAGACCCCTTTGGGTGGCGTGGTGAGCGGTGGCTGGAGAGCTGATGTAGATGATGGCACTGCCCTGTCAGATGTAGGTTGCATCAGCTCGACTGTGCCTGGCGACAGGGCTAAAGCGGTGAGGGACGCCTTCAGCAGGTACTTCTGCTCTCTCACTGGTGAAGTGCCTTGGCAGTACAGTGTAGTGTTCAGGGGCTCAGCACCCAACGCTTAAAGGGACAATGCAACAATTTTAGGTTCGAAAGAATTTGCAATTTTTAATTTTTACATTACCTTACCACGAGGTATAGAGAAACCGCCACATTCTTGTGAAATATCGCAATTCCATTGTGTATTAGCAAAGAAAAAAACGAACATTTAGCTATTTACAGCTGCAAGTGGCGGCCATGGGAGCTATGGCATGACACCAACCTCGGTGCATTGTAATAAGTTGGCAAGATGTGCTACTATGTACTCAATATCTAATGCTATCTTTAATAAATATTGTCGTTTCAACATGAGCAAATGTCTAAAAAGCCTCATATCATTGAAAATAACGGCACTATATTCAGTTCTATGTCACTTTTTTTATTTTTATTTTAAACAAACTTACGTGCAGAAGCAAAATTGGTTTTCAGCTCCTTTGCTCTACACAGGACAGGGAACAACTACCACAATTATTTGACCGAAGTCCAAAAATTGTTGCACGGCCCCTTTCACTCTTTCGGTAGCATTCCCCCGTCTTTTAAACAGTGTAAATTGAATACATATAGGGTCCTTGCACTTGATGCCATTATAGTTGGAAATCCTAGTGGCGTATTAAAGGGCCACATCCACTTCATATTTGTTTTTGAAAAACCAATGCAGTCCTCTTCAGTATCACCTAGGAAGACCACACGTCAAATATTACGACGTAGTTCTCTCTAAATGTTTCTTAAAGGGTGCGGCAAACTTTGCAACGCGCAAAGTTGCCGAAATTGGCTGACTCGAGCGGGCGAATTGAGGCGCAACCAACAGCGCAGTCAAGGCTACGGCGTGGGCGTAGCCAACACTGAGCTAAACGTCATCACCGTTGCCCCCTGTTTTTACTTCTCCGAGCAAGCGTAATGTGTAACGTCAGCAGCGTTTCCTCTCGGCGCTAAGCGGTGTCCGCATGATTGGCGTAACGCGCCTGCGCAACACGTTTCTTGGGAGCCGTCCGGCCGCCTCGCCGTTACCGCCGTCGTCGTCTCCCTGTTTGTGATTATTGTCTCTCGCAATTTAGTCCACGCTACAGCCACTACGTGCGCAGAGTTATGCCGTAGTTGGGCAGACTTGTGCGGCTGGCACAGTTAATTGTGATGCAAAGAACTAGCGTTCTGGAAACCAGTGCCTTTGCACATAAAAAGGCATAAAACAAAAGCAGACGAAAGTGAACATGGATTCCAACAAGATTTCAAGCCAGGAATAGTCTTTCATCATGGTTTCGTGCAAGGACCCTAAGAAAACCTTAGTGACACTAAAAAAAAATGTATGTTTGATATATGTCCCCATTTCAAATTTGTTGGATGCTTTCGCTCCTCTTGCCTGTAATGCAATTTCTTTTTTAATTGTGTTAACATAACAGAAAAAAACAAACATTTTTTTTTCTCTTTACTGCGGTCGAGGCAGGCACTTGTCAAGCAAGAAACTAATTGTTCTTCTGCTTTCTCTCCAAATGGTTAAATTGTGATTTCCTTCCTGTGACTTGGAATGCATTCTACAATTACAGTGTACTATCCATTCTTGATAGCCTCTTGGATTGAGCAGTCTGGATCGGTGAAGGATCACAGAATGTTTTGTTCAGTTTACACTTAAATTTAAGGGCAACGCTGGTTAATTACGAAGATTTTCAGTCAATGGTTGATTAGATGTCAAACCTTATCTCACAACTGCTCCTCATTGAAATATTTTCATGCAATCTTCGTTTGAAGTTTACCACAAACCGAAACTAAAACATTGCCTGCAGCTTGCATTGTTACTTCTGCATCATCACAGGCATGGTTTACCACTACAAACTGCAACGTTATCTGGGTGGCAGGCCGCTGTGCAAGGGTGCGTGTTTTCTGCTCTATCTGCAGTCAGTTACATCCGACGATGCTTGATGGACTGTCTTGGCAACTGCTTTTGGATCAGGAGGCTTGGTCAGAGGACTGATATTTTTCTATGTTGGTGTGGTGTTACTTGTTTCCACGTGTGCAAATAAACATGTAAGAAAACGAATAACTGACTTGTTCAAACTGTTTTTATTTGAGGAATATCCCAGGTTTCCCAATTAGCAATGTATGTGTCATCTCTTAACACAGACCCCTTTATTATGAGAACACTTTGGGAGACAAACTGGGTAAATACATGCATTTTTGTCTCATTATTATGAATAACTCACATTATGAACACTTTGCTCTGGGAATGGAGGTGTGCATTAACGAGACATCACTGTATATCGCACGACTTGAAGTAAACAAACGTCACAAGTCGTAGCACTAATTCATTATTTTGACGTCTCCAACTTGGGACTTCAAAGCTCAAAGCAATCGAAAGTAGCCGGGGAAAATGTCACCTTGCTTGCAATAGACGTTGCAGTTCAACACACCTTTCTGGCCACAAATGTCCACTGCCGCTTTTACGACAAGTTATGGGGAATGCAAAAAAACTCAAAATACAACTCGGGTATCAGGCAGCACGTGACATTTGTTTGGTTGTGGAAAACATTACAGAATGCTCTCGCGTTCTGTTATGTTTTGGATTTGATTCTCGTGTCACAAAATTTGCAGTCAATTGCATGACACTTGCTGTAGGAAAATGCATGTAATCTCGTACAACCACAATGCAGACTGCTATATGGTAATTTTTAAATCGGTGTGTTGGAACCTCGGTTTGTTTGTTTGCACCAGTCAATGTCAAGGAGGCAATGTTTGCAATCACAACACTTTATTGAACATCCCAATCATTTCGTAAGCAACCCACATTCATTATGCATGTTACCGAAAATAAAATCTAGGTTAAACAGCAAACCCACGAAACCCAGTTAAAAGAGAGGGTGGGAGCCAGATGCAAAGCGAGACTTTGCAACGATCTGAAGTTACGCTCGCACGGTGTGGAAGCCTAAGGCACAAAAATTGTTCAAAACTTTCATTGCTTTGTTTTTTACATTTGCACTTACATTTGTTGTGTAGTTTATAGACCCTTTTCTTCAAGAAGGTGTCCGCTCATCTTGAATTGTCGTCACTTCCAGTGATGGGCGAAAACATTGTTTCGCCGTCGCCACGCCAATAGTCATGCATTTAGGAGAAAAGCGTAACGCGCCACCCATTCTCGTTTTGTCTCCCCTCTATTTTCTTACTATTTCCAGGTTGAAACGTTTTAATATTATTTTCGTCGCCCATACCGGATATGCCTACTTGGCGGGGGACGTCGAAATAGTCAAATCCATTATATTATTTCATCTGCAATAAATACACTAAAACCATGACATAAACTAAAGAACAAGCAAAATAACACATCAATATATTTTACGCACAAGTAAATAAGATAATAATGTATCACAAGTGGGCATCTCAATATATTCCTATCACGACATGCAATAAAAAAATTAAAAATGAATTTTTTGCCAATTGCACAGGTCAAAACAGAATGCATAACAAAATAATGCAACATTATAATCAAGATATAAAATAAACAATGAGTAAAATAAAACATTTATGCATTTAGGGCTATACAACATTCAAGGTACAAAATATCTCACTATTATCTTTTTATTTTTTTTGCTTCAGTGGATGCTCAAAGGCAGGAAGTACTTGGTATTGATGTTGCTGACTTGTAAAGGCCCGTTCACACAACTGCAACCGACTACGACCGACCGAGACAAGATAGTTTTTTAAGCCTCTTGCGACGGCTTACAAGCGGATGCACTGCTGCGGAGCCTGTCGGAAGCCGTCGCAGCAAGAGCTAAAAACCGGTCTCGTCTCAGTTGGTCGTAGTCAAAAGCAAATGTGTGAACGGGCCTTTATCGGTTGTAGGTGCTTTTGGGGGAGGGGCTTGGGATGGCCCACTCAACAGAGTGGCACTTGCTGCTGAAAGTAGAAAGCAGCCGCCCCTTCTGCCGGCATGCTGCTTCCGTATTGCCCTGACACAGTTGCCTAGTTTGCTGAACCCTTGTCGGTTCCGATGAGGCTTGCTATTAGCTAGAACCTGACTTTATAACCAATTTTTCCAGGAGCAAGGAGTTCGAAGCCTAGCTTGCCGACCAAAGTAGACCATTTAAACAAGCTAGGCCTCCATTTTCAACATACTTCGCTCCACTGCCTTTTTTAGAAATATGTTATAATCTCAAACTCGAGCAAACGGCAAGCCTCGTCAGGACCAACACGGGTCAGCAAGCTAGGCAACCAAGTCGGGAAAAAACAAAAAAAACAATGAAAAAACGGCATGCCAGCAGCAGGGGTGAACGCTTCCTACTCTCAACGTCAACTGCTGCTCTGTTGAGTGGGCCCTCCCAAGCCCACTCCCAGTAGTAGCTGCACCTGATAACAAGCCAGCAATTTAACCTTTATTGGTCACAGATGTTTCCATGATGAGAAAAAATTTATTAGACAACGTTTTGTGGTTAAAATGGCGCAATCATGCAGATGAAAAATAATGTCTAGCAAGAGTCACAACATTTGTCCAGTTCCAGATCTGTATCCCAGTGGATACATTGCCTCTTAAGGTAACCCTTACAGCCCACGAGTGTGGAAGCTCCAGAAACAGTTCCTTCGTTCCGTGAAGCACAGGAGCATGTCACATTTCGTGCACTTTACACGTGTTTGCCCGGTGGAACAATACCGGCACCTGCCTTTTGTGCCGAAAGAAGGCCAGTGTCCAATAGTGTCATATCTCACGTCGTCAGCTGGCCTTGAAGCCTTTGCCTTGCGGATCTTTTTTGTGGAACCTCATCAAAAGATGGTCTACCTCTTTTTCTCTTTCCTGCTTTTAGAAGGGATTCACCGACAGCCACTCGAAAGTCCTTCAGTGCAAGTGCCGGTTGATTCAGAAGAATGCGACAGTCACGGCGATAGAGCAACCAGGCATTGTTGATAGATATATCAAGCAACTGTGCAAACAACTTCAAATAGTATCTTTTTGATTTCAAAGGTGTTCTGTAAAGCTCAATTAGCATATCAGCGAGGTCTACGCCTCCCATGTGGTTGTTGTACTCCAGTACAATTCGAGGGCATGGTACTGCAACTTTCTTTGATTCCTCCTTCGAGAAGCGCTTGACAGTACCTTCTGGCTGAACGCCAACAAAGTTGCTCGCAAGGTTCACAACTTTATTGTCAACCCATTTGATGATGGTGACACCTGAGGTCTTCTCTGTCTTTTGATCATAATGTCCACGGCCTTTCTTCAAAAGGGCCTTGTCCTCTAGAAGGGGACATCCACGCATTCTTGGAGATCGTATAGTGCCCAGTGACACCGTTCCAAATGTCTCTTTCAGATATTTTATGAGCTCAATACTGCAGAAAAAGTTATCAAAGAACACAGCGCTTTCTTCTGGGTTCTGGAGAGTTCTGCAGAGGTATACAACAACCTTTCCTCCAAGACCGAGGGCCTCCTCCTCCGCACTGAATGTCACATGAGAAAATGTGTCAGCTCCAGCATATGGCAGGATGTCGTAAACCATTCCTGATACGCCTGCACGCACAAATAGCTTGTAGCCCCATTTATGTGGTTTATTCTTCATATACTGCCGCAGCTTCCCAGCTCGTTTGCCTTTGTAAGGCACCATCATCTCGTCGATGGATTGTTGTTTTTCCTCTTCAACCTTCCTGAAGTTCCCACGAAGTAGTTCAAAGGCAGGCCGTATTTTTGTAAACTTGTCCGTTGCGTCTTCTGTCGAAGTGAAGTGTACTAGTCTTCGGAGCTTCTTGAAGCGTTTTACAGGCATTACGTCCGCCATGAGAGGGTATCGGAGGCGGTCCGACCAGTAGTCGGAAAGCGCAGGCATCTTCACAACGCCCATTAGCACTAAAATGCCCAAGAATTGTTCAATCTCAGCAGCAGATGTGTTGACTGAGGCTCCTTCAGTTCGTACCGAATATAGATTCGTCTCATTTGCGATGAGCTCGATGAATGCACTGTCAAAAAATAGCTTGAAGTAGCTAACCGGAGCTTTGACTTCTCCCTGACCATATTGCTCACTTAAAAAATGCCGGGAATAGTCCAGATCTCTTGACTCCCATACAAGTGCCAGGGGCCTCTTCTGCTTTTTGGAACGTGCGAAAGAACGAGGAGCTTTAGTGTTACAAAGGTCAGCTACGTCAGCCGAAGTGCTAGGTGTAGCAGCATGGGATGTTGATGGCTGTTCTGACGGCAGATCAGTGTCGCTGTCTACTGGTGATGGGCTCTCTGCACGCAGGTGCTCTTTCCGCCAACTCTTGCAGGGCACATAGTCCTCGTCACTATCCCCACTGTGGATTGGGTCATCATCATCAGATGAGGCGATGTCAGAAATCATGCCATTTTCGGGTATAAGGGCCCGCACGCTGCGGTCTCGTTGTCTTGCACAGTAGAATGTGCTTGGGCGCAGCTCCATCTGACAATTAAACAAAGAAAAAGAAAGCTTACGCTTTCCAACAAAAGGCATCTCTGAATGGGCAATGTATCCCCACAGATACATTGATGTTTGGCATGCAATTTTTATAAATCTATTCAAGAAAATGTAAAATTAAGTCACTCACCTTTTTGTTTGTCGCCCAGCTGTGCCTTTCACACAGTGATCTCCCAACAACGTGATGAACAGGCAATACAAGGAACGCAAATTTACCGCGTGGCTGCCAGACTAAAGCACACCAGTGTCCGGCCCATACAAGTCGGAGCTTTTACGCCCCCTGGTGTCACTATAACGAACTTCACAAACGCGAAAATGGATGAAACCGAAACCGAAACTGAAGATTTGAGAAGGAATGGCAAAACGCCCTTGTATTGAGTTTTTAGTACAAGAAAAAAGTAGATAAAGCCAGTGTATCTATACGGATACATTGACTGGCAAAGGGATAATCTCAACTCGAGCAAACGGCAAGCCTCGTCAGGACCAACACGGGTTCAGCAAGCTAGGCAACCAAATCGGGAAAAAAAAAAAACAAAAAAAAACAGCATGCCAGCAGCAGGGGTGAACGCTTCTTACTCTCAGCGTCAACTGCTGCTCTGTTGAGTGGGCCCTCCCAAGCCCACTCCCAGTAGTAGCTGCACCTGATAACAAGCCAGCAATATAAACATCATGTTTTGTGAGATCAAAGCTTATTACTGATTTTCTTTATCACTAAGGGCTTCCATCTTTAGCTCATATGCCATCTTGTGCATGTTAAATTTAAACCGGCTTTGATAGCTAAGTGGCAAGCTCTCAACCTCGCTGACCATAAAGGCCATAAATGCACTATCAGGTGTGCTTATATCGAGGTGAGGCCTTGTGCACACCCTGCCCATCTGACGCACAGATTCTTCAATGACTGTCGCCAGAGCCGCATCCTCTTGAGCCCTGCCCTGCGGAGAGGTACCCTTGTGTGTTCTCTTCCTGGAGCGCAGCGGGACTGGCTGCGGGGTTTGTGGCTGCCGCTCAACCAGGGCTGGTCTTGGCGGCGACAGCAGGGTGGGGTGCGATCCTGAAGGTGCGCACTGCGGTGGCACCAGCTGAGATGAGCTGGGCACCTGATTGCTCTGCTCCAGCTGAAGGAGCAGCTGGCAGGTGGGAGACAGCTGCAGGTCATCCTGCAATGAGTCCTAGGAAGAGCGCAGCCTTGTTACTCAACCACAATTGGCAGGTACACAAATAGAGTTGCATTAAAACTTACATTGAAACAACCACTCCAAGAATATATATTGAAATTTCGGTTTTTATCAGTTGAGCGTCCTCATATGCTTTCTGTAGAGGTGTGCGGAAACTTGCATTGAAACAGCCACTCCAAGAATATATTTTGAAATTTCGGTTTTCATTAGTTGAGCATCCTCATATGCTTTCTGTACACGTGTGTGGGTATCAAATTCTTGACTGCAAACAATGTTGGAAATTTCAACTGCAAATCAAATTAAGATATATTACATTTCATACAAATTGAGCAGGAATAGCTTAATAAAACATGGCTGGAAACCTTTGATAGAAAGCATACCTATCAAAATGACTAAAATATTATCTGTGAAACATTTCACTGCCTCCATTAAGAAAAGGAAGGCCCAGAAAAAACAAGTTAGGTGTAACATGGCAAGCGAGGCAATGACTAGCTTATTTATTTGAATATTGCTGAAGGTTTTCTTTTCTTGTCACTGCCCTTTAAAATTGGGGGTTCAACTATAATCATAACCGGCAAAGGCTGACCTGCAAAAGCGAGCAAAAATGTTGAGACCATGAAGCCAACCGAGACTTTCCGACACATGAGCCATTTATCCTAGCACACCGGTGCAAAGCAATGACGACTGATGGATGAGTGCCAGTGAAACGCAGTTAAGCTTCTCTGTTTTCCTCTGATGTGAAGTGGAGAAGCTTGACTCCATCTACCAATTCCGGCAGATGCGTGTGTGTAAATTAGTTAGTTTTAGGGGTTTACAAAAAGTTTTGTTGCTGCTTTAGTGTGTTTTTCAGAGTATTTCTGTCTCCTTTTCACGTACAACAGGCCCGTGCTCTTTAAAAGGGGGGAGGGGTTGTCTGCATCAGGTCTACAGTGACTGGAATGCATTCTCGACTCGTGCCTATAGTGTCCTACACAACTCACGCATTGAAGGTGGTTCCAAGGTTGGAGGGAATAAATCGCATCATAAGAGCTGGTGCGTCGTGCTGTCAGACACTGCGATACTGACGGTCTGTTGTAGAAGTGTTCTGGCACAAGAGACGAGCTTAATGTAAGCGCCACTGTCATCACAGCATCCCAACTTGTTGCTGTAGAAGCCTCCATGTACTGTGAAACTGAGAGTGAGCAACAGCATGACACGTGACACTACAACAGCATGACGCATGACCGAAACCCGAGAAGCATTTCGGGCATCGGAACCGGCAGTGCCCTCGGTGTTGTTTTGTCTACGACATCTGCCTTGAACGGAGGCGTCTGCATTCCACGAGTACGCCAGACAGAATCCGACCCTGAACAGATGGGCAGTCTGTTGTGTCTGTGTCTACCGCATGCAAGACAATCCCCTACGAGGCGCCTTCAATTCGGAGGGAACAGCGACCGAGCATGTGACTGATGCACTCGGCAGACGTCTTTATCCTGATCCTCTCTTTTACTAATATTTTCATGTCGTTGTTTTCCCTTTCTAAAATGTTTACGTTTCCCCAGGCTGGAGAGCAGTCGGCGCATTCATTCAAATGTTTGGCTATTTCCGAATTCGGATCTTTAGTTTTTACATTTCTTTTATGCTCAATTCACCATTGCAAAAGAAAAAAAAAATGTTGGAAACAATTAGAGGCGGCGTAAGCAATGGGTGACTTAGCCCACGTTCCGGCGGAGGGCCGGCGACCGGACGGCCTGAACGTTTTGGCGCCCTCTAGAGGCAGGCGGAGAAAACATAGGAAAGGAGGGGACGTGATGTGTTCGCCGTTCCGACGGGGCGAGGAGAGGAGTCTCCACACCTAAAGAGCCTTCCTACACCGTGATGGCGTCCCAGGTTGTCCAGCACTGTGAGCAGGCTTAAAGAAGTAACTTAGTTGGTTGCGGTTTGTCAGTGATGTGATTGCTGCGCCAATTGCGCCAAACTGCGCCAAAGGGCTAACCCTGCTACATCCTGCTACATTTTGCCAAATTATGGGTAATCTGCGCCAAGCCTGCACCAAAGGACCTATTCCGGTCGCCTTTCAGAACCAAAACTAAACTGAGAACTGCAATTGAGCCTCTGTGAGCTAGGGTGGCGCAAGCGGCCGCCCGACACAAAGTACCCTGCATCAGTGGTCCATCTGGTCTTGCATGGTTTTTCCCGCCAGTCTCGAGTTTCGCGCCCTCGTCGTCCCGGAAATCTCGTCTCGCGTCTTTTTAAAAATTTTCAACGATAGACGCGGGCCTGTGCGGGCGGTCCGACGCTATTGTGCCGGGTGCCAGCCATGCCGTCAAGCTGTGAAACAAAAGCACGTTTTTGCGCGGCAAGAGTTACTTTGTGAGCTGAAACGCTCGCGCGACCACAGTCACCGTGGTTCCGTGACATCGGGTGTTGCCGTTCTCACGCCGCTGCAGATATGGCGCTTTCTAAACTCGTTCATCGACATTCCTGTCCTTGTTTAAACCATACTCTACTACAAAAATCTCTCTTTAACTCAAAGACTGCTTGTCTAAATATTGATTACCTAGGTTTATCTCGCTGGGCTTTCTTTTCGAGAGGGACTCCGGTACATGAAAAATCTGCCGCGAAAGGAAGTTGGTGTAGAGAAGTGAGCTGAAGCAAAGAAGGCAATGTCTGCATGCTGGACCCGCACATCGCGCTTGTTTGTCTCGATTTCAGTTGTTGTACAAAGCGCTCAAGAACTTTTTGACCCTAGCCTCGCGATCTGATGCATCGTGCGCTCAGGCTCTTTTTTTCTGTGTGGCTAGCTTTCTGTACCCGGCTGCCGGCTCATCACTAGCCACACGCCGCTTTTGACTATTTTTTTTTTTTGCACGTATGCTGGACAGTTACATTTTGCATACTATTTTGGGAACCAGTTGACGAAGGAGTGAGTGGCACAGGTTTCGGCTTTGAGATTTTTTCGCGTTTGCTTACTTTTTGACGAAAATCTGCACGTCGAGAACAGTAAACGGTGGCAAGCGGTTTTTCGGGAATTAAGTACTGCAACGCCTCTACACTGTGCCCTTCTGGGATGTCTCAGTAGTAATAAACACAACAGCGAGTTCCACAACACTGGCACAAAGTGCCCTTCGTTGGTCCGGCACTTGAAACAAATCTTTACTTTTCTAAGACTATTTGCTCCAAAACCCATCTCTTTGCTGCTCCAGGTGAGCACTGTTTTTGCTGCTCCAAAACACTGTTCCCATGTCTGAAGGCCACTTTTGCTGCTCCAAAACACTGTTTTGGCTGCTCCGAAATGTGCTCCAAAATGGCTTAGGCCAATCACATCACTGCTTGTGCATCCATAGGAAAGGGGACATAATTCATTCTTGTACCCTTCAGCCCCCATGCAGCATTCTTGTCAGAATTCTAACGAACATCTCACTTTTTATATTAGCAGGCACGTGTAACAACAGTTTCTAGATTTCTTGAATCCTCGGAGCACAGCGAATAAATTGGAGCCATAAAACGACGTAAGCACTCAACCCCTTTCGGCGCACCTTTAGGGCTGCTGAGACTTTTTAGATTGATGTACAAGGCGCATTCAGCAGCCAGAGTCTGGGTACGTCGCCGCTTCAGCTGCTGCCTGTACCGCGTGCTTCTTCTTGTTCCCATGCGTCCATCCTTTCCAGAATTTTGCCCAGGAGTCTCGCCGGCCTCTTCCTCCTTCCTTGCGGGAGCTCAGGCTGCCTGGTTGACCTCGGAGTCTGCGCGCGCTGTCCGGACACACGGTACCGGTTTGGAAGGGCATGGCGATGGCTTGAGGTGTGCTGGTACTTGAGGGCCTTGTGGTGGCTGGGGTGATGATTGGGGCTCAGTGACTGAGGCTGCAGGAACGACTGGCATGCTTGTGCACACCGGGGAAGTGTACTCGAGCTTTATCTCGAAAGATTGTCCATATGTTGATAAAATCTCGAATCCTTGCGCCCGTCCCGTCTTCCTTTTATCTTGCCGCCTTCTAGTGTAAGTCCGCTTCAAACTCTTGAATTTGTTTTCGCAGTCGTCTGGTAATCTGTGGGCACCAGTCTCTTTCATTTCTACACCGACATTTTTCCACGCTATTTTTTTCTTTTTAACTCTTCGGCTGTTAAAGTCAGCAGAGTACTTTTCATAAAGTGAAAGCAGCAAGAACACTTCGCTGCGGACCACGCCCCTCCTTCACCAGCCTCATCAGGGCTTCCTTCATGATCTAAAATGTCCAAAGCATCAGATGTAATTATTAAAGTGAGCAGTACCAACCAATTCAAAAGCCATTGTTTTGCACACCATAGAGATAGGCCCATGATGATGTATTAGGCAGACATGCTGCACTTTCTAGCAACAGAATGTAGCTAGTGCATTAGCAAAGTTGTGGTTAGTGCAGCAGTGGGGACTCTGGAATATCGGGAGCATTGCATGAAAATAAGACGGTGGAAAAAGAGAAGCCGCTAACACTACGAGAAAAAAGCAGGGCTCACAAATGCACAAAGTACCACCCCCTCCCCTAAGTACCACCCCTCCCCTAGGGGAGGGGTGGTTATTTGTGTAATACCAAACCGAAACTTTATTTGGCCTGTATTATATCGTCCATGACACCTTAAACACCAAACCTTAAATATACAGCTGCAGGCGATGCCCGGGGCAGCCAAGAAATCATCAAAGCCCCAACATATGCAACCATAGACAAAACACGATGTTAGTTGGAGCTGGCAGTGAAGGACCTCCGAGCCTCCTGGAAGCCAGAGAGTGGCAGTGCCGGCTTGCTGCGAACAGGCTTCTTAGGCCAAGGAGAAGCTAACCCCTTGAATTCAGGAAGGTTCCTTTCCTTAGATCAGCGCTTTCCTTTCGAAAGTGGCCACACTTACGAATCATGAATCAACCTTACCTTAGATTGGCTCCTTTACTCAAAGGTTTCCTTAGACGTTTCCTTACGAACGAAGGAAGCGACGTAGCTACCTTCGATGCTTCCTTTCCTTTTCTACTTGCAACATGGCGACGTCGTTTCGGGAGCTCGATGATTACGATGATTTCGAGAGTGTTGTTGATTATTGGTGTAGGGCAGCCGAATTGTGCAACGGAGAAATCTACCCGGTCCCACCTATCGTGCGGCTCTCCGCTCAGGGATCGGCGAAACCCTATGGAGGTTTACAGTGATCGGGAATTCTCGGCACGCTATCGCTTCTCCAAAACAACGGTGCGAGAACTGCTGTGCCTTTTGTGCATTCGTCCGAGCACCGACGATCGAGGGAAACCTCTCTCGCCTATGCTCCAGCTGTTGGTGGCACTGCGTTTTTATGGGGCAGGTGCGTTTCAAACAGTCATCGGCGATCTGATTAACGTCTCCCAGCCCACTGTGTGTCGCGTCGTCGGCAACATCACCGACCTGATCGTACGGGAACTCTTCCCAAAAGTGGTTCAGCTTCCCGATGCTACCGGGCGCCGCAGCGTAACGCACGCCTTTTACAAGATCGGAAAGTTTCCGGGAGTGACCGGCTGCATTGATTGCACGCACGTGAGGATAAAGAGTCCCGGCGGCGACGACGCTGAAGTATTCCGAAACAGGAAAGGGTACTTCTCCATCAACGTGCAGGTAAGAGCGACTCAAAAAGTTTTGCGATGTGCGCTAACGTCCCTTCATATACATATTTTTTTAAAATTTTTATGTGCTCGTAAAAAACGATATGTTTCGCGTCATTAATTGTACTTTTCAAAGATGCTGCTATGAAAGGAGTGTTGACGCAGGGAAGCACTCACTTGATTTTTTTAGCGAACGATACACACACCCAGTGGCGTCACAAGGGGGGGGGGGGGGGCGGAGGACCGCCCCGGGTGCAGCGCTCGGGGGGTGTCGCGGCGGGCCGCGAGCGAGCGGGGGGGGGGTGGGTCACGGCGGGCTACTGCCCCGGGTGCCGCTGACCCTCGTGACGCCACTGCACACACCCAGACCTCTGTTAAGTAACTTCCACTGAGTAGTTTATTTTGCATATCCATATCGAAAGGGGAAATGTCTGCAAGGTGCTTAATATTTCTATTTAACGCATCAATATTTTAGATTTTTAAACAAGCCAAATTTAAGTAAGAAGAGAGTTCCAACCTTCGGTGTCAAGATGTGACTCATTTCAAGGAAAAAATGAACTCCACATTTATTCTCAGTGTGTATATGCATCTACAGGCCATCACAGGACCCGAACTCCAGTTCTTCGACGTCGTCGCAAGCTGGCCTGGCTCCGTCCACGACAGTAGGATTTTTGACAACTGTCGAGCCAAGGTCCTCTACGAGGAAGCAGTAATGACCGGGGTGCTCCTTGGGGACATGGGCTATGCCTGCACGCCGTACTTGATGACCCCACTAGCAGATCCAGGCAAGGCAGGCAGCCCTCATGACAAGTAAGCTGTTCGTGCTATACCCCAGCAGTAAAATAGGTGTCAGGATTGCCCAGCTTATTTATGCGTATACGGTTTTAGTGCTCATAAGCTGGCATTGTCGTACTGAAGCTGATGACGGAGGTGACGATGCGCTTGTGAGTATGCAGATCGGGAGTCCAGTGTCGTGATTCCTACATGCTCTCATCAATCATGCATAAGCAGGCTATACTTTGCTTCATTCCACTCTCGACTCCAGCTAAAAGCTACTGCAAGCTTCTAAAAATAGAATGTGATGGGAATTAACCGCACAGGAAATGAAGACAACTGGAAGGAACACACGAGTTGCCAGTACAGCACTTGTCCTGTCGTGTGTGTGTGTTCCTTCCGTTGTCTTAGTTTTTCAAGCTGTTAATTCCCATCATGGTAAATTCTTATACACAATGTGAACTTTTATTTCGACGAGCTAACACAAGTGCTGAACCATAAGCAGCATTCCAGAAATTCAAATCTGCGACTACACACTGACAAGCAAGAGTAATAAGGCAAGGAAGGCATAACGGGGCAAAAAAGGAACACATGCTACACGAGTCATAAACGTTGCATCTTTAAGCTCAATTTGGAATTTGCACTGTTATGTATGGCCAAGATAAAGTTCCGTCTGTTTTATCACAACACAAAAGGAACCTGAGAATACAAGACTATTTTCATCAAGTTGG
>JAZHYW010000528.1:0-20295 GCA_037355805.1 Ixodes ricinus
TAGGGTTCGGAGTTTTCGGTTTAAGCCGATAAAAACCGATAAATAGTACGCCGAATCCATTTTCGGAAATTCGGTTTTAACCGAAAAAGGTCAGTTTTTAGGTTCAGCATTTTCGATTTAAATCGATAAAAACCGATAAAAATACGCCGAATCCATTTTCTAAAATTCAGTTTTAACGGGAAAAGGTCACTTCGACCTTCCAGTCGTACCGCAGAGCCATGGCGAAAAAGTGGAACGACAGTGTCTATCGAAACGTGTCCGAATGTATGGGATACATGGGTGCCATCACGACGTTTTGGTTTAATGTGCGCATCATCGATCGGGACGTGAAGTCCGAAATGCCCCATGACTTCGCCATGTACGAGCGTGTTTTCAAACTCGTTGTAAGGAAGACTGACTTCATGCAAGTTCTGCGTGTTGTGTTGAGCTTCAAATCGTCGCACCGTGTATCTTTTGGCGGTCACAATTGGTGGATTTGCCGATTTTTGGCTCAGGCAGCGCTTCATCTCCTCAGCATGTTAGAGTCCAGTGTTAGCGTTGAGAGGGCATTCTCGAAGCTCAGGGTCATATTAACAGGAAAGAAAGAGTGCGGATCAACGAGGAGAACCTGGGAAAGTACATGTGTGTGTACTATTTTAAGATCTCGTAATCCTGATGTACAGAAGATGAAGTTCCATGTTTTCGGCGCATAGGTTTCATATCTGACTTGTTTGTATGTCTGTGTTTTTTTTTGTTTCTTTTACAGTTGCATCCATTTGCCAGATAAAGTGTCCATTTCTTTTTCAATGTATCTGTGCCGTTATTCTTTGAGCGATCACAAATATTAGAGCTACAAGGATCACCTCATCCGGTGTCCGTTGGTGTTTATTTTATATTCACCGAAAAAAGACGATAAACTTTTATGCGCATAAATATACGCCGAAAAAAACCGAAAATTGAATTTTAAAATAAACACCGAAAAAAGTACGCCGAATTCTGAAAAAATAGAAACCGAAAACGCGGAACCCTAGTTATAAACAGCCCTTGGCTGTTTATAACGAAAAGCGTTATAAGCGCTTGTAGAGCAGCCAGCAGAGAGCACGTCACATCCGGTGCAATTGTGATGTAGTTTATCTCGGGATGAGCAAAGTTGCGGCGAGGCAGACGACGTCAGGATGCCCTAGCTGTTCCTGCAACCAAAGCGGTCAAAGCACGCCGGCGATCGGGCCACCGCAACTAACCCCAAAGCTGCTTTTGTGTGAATTTTGAGTGACGGGTTAATCTTCTATAATCTTGGAACACACAAAAGAGAGTCCCGTTGAGTGTGGAGTTTCTCCTCCCCTTTTCTCTTCTGCTGGCCGTAGAGCTGTCGGGATGACGTCAGGTTCAAAGCATGTATAGTTCTAGGCAAGACAGTTATCGTCACTACCTGTCAAGGTTCCTAGACGGGCATTCAAACGGCTTTAGCGACATCTAGAAAATGCTCTTTGCTATTCGCCTAATTTTTTTTTTAAATGCCTTTTTTTTTAGCAAGATATTGATGTGTCCGATATGATACTGCTGTTTTTGAACACGTATACACCTTTTCTACGTGGGCGCCGCCATCTTTAATTCAGGAACTTCCGGTATGCGTGAAAACATCGCTTTCTTTCTCGCCTCGACAGTAGAACGTGTTAACATTTTAATTGCAACTTTCAGTCGTTCCCGTTATGACCCTTCTATACTTTTTTACTTATTCAAGGGTGTAATCTCTTGCTTTTTTTTCGGAACGCATACCGGATATGGAGACAACGTGGCTGGGTGCGAGGCTAAACGAAAAAGGTGTATAGACCAAAAAATAAGCACCGAAATTTCGTTGTAGTATCCTCTAAAATTGTTGACAACTAAGCAGGTAAAGCTGCTGTTTGCAACCTTTCCCCCTGTAGTTGACAGCTGCGTCGGAGTGTTTCCAAGGAGACGTGTCACAGGTATGGCCAGAGCACATGCCAGTTATCCATGTTCGGAACAGTATATGTGATATTGTAGTTTATAAGTGGTGCAGAGCCATCATGTACAGAACCAACAAATGGAGTATGCTTACCGAGCAGGAACCTGCCGTCGTCTATCAGCCGGCCTTGCTCGAAGTTGCTCCGGAGCCACGAGTAGCACCACGAGAAGGAGTCGTGCACCGACCCAGGATACCGTAGGTCGATGCTCATGACCCGGCAGTCGGCGTCACACACCTGCAATAGTGAGACATATGTCGACATTAATTCAAATGAATCCACAAATAGTCGATTGCACTCATTGTCATGGGGCCCTGTCAAACACTATTTACATGCTGACCCATAAATTATGTGGTTTACAAACTGAAAATATTAAAACAGCACAAAAAAAACACGACGGACTGGATGAAGGACACAGACAGAGCGCTGTCTGTGTTACCAAGATTAAAATTATATGATAAATAGCCAATTCCTTTAAAGGAGCGATGCAACAATGTTTATACTTAGCGCAAATACCGCTTAGAACAGATCCCTGACGTTAATGACCTATGAAACATGCGTTCATTTTTCACCCCACGCAATAGAAGTCCCAGAAAAAACTGAAGAAAAATGAGCAGCGTTCACCCCTCAACTCACAGCCAGAACAAGCGGCCACGTGATCTGGAGCCGATTATATGCCGCCAATGTTGATCATAGCCACGCGCTGGGGTTGACAAAGCACAGGACACGCGCTGAGTTCCAGACATTGTTATGGCTCGGCTATCGTCGTCGTTGCTGCGATTGGACACGGGCCACTACCCGAATGCTTCTCGAGCTAGTAATTATCACGAGCCCAAATCGAGTGCCCACGCAATGCTCGGGTCCAATCTATGAACCGCATTCGAATATCGTCATTTGGATGTACTGCGATCCCCACGTTACGTCATCAAATTTTGCAAAGGAGAGATTGAATGAAAATGACCGCTTTGTCCTTGAAATTACACCGCAACAAAGGAGTTTCTTGGCCAGTGGCGTTGCGTGCGAGTATCCTTGAGTCCCACTAGTGCCAGTTAGCTCGTGTAAAGTGAAAGACATTCCAATTGAATATCGTTGCACAGCTCCTTTAATACACGTAATAGCTTAGGCAATTTTGTTTTTTTCTTCAAAGGAGAGTTTACGCTTTATCATGCGGGACAGGGACTAATGCTTAAAAGCTTAACACGACATGCAAACAAACAGAGATCAAAGCTTTTCACTCTCATTTATAAAATGGCATATCGACACCGTATTAGCGTCACGCTCTTTTTCAAACCCATTCAGAATGGGCATTGACCTATAGCTAAAGAGCAATGCTATACGCACGACGTCGTGCACTTCGGGCGGAAATGGCTATACGCACTCCGCCGAGAACTCATGCCCGTCGGGCCACTTTTTTTCGAACGGCGCGTGTATCACTGGGGAGCGTGTTAACCCAGCCCCCGCCTGCGTTCACGCCGCTTCGCGGCGACAGTATCGGCTGCTAATTACAAAACGTAAACAGTAAACGCCGGTTCGCGGCGTCCGGCCGGCAACCCAAGCCCCGCTGTCCCCGATCGCACCTCCGGAAAGGGAGTCCCATTTAGTTCTGCGAAGTTTCGTCGACAACATCATCGCAAAAAAGAAATGTCGTAAACATCGCATTATGCCTCGACAAAACAAAATGTTCAGAAAAAAAAAAGGAAAAAAAGTACCCCACCGGGGATCGAACCCGCGTCCACTTGCATACAAAGCAGACGCCTTAACCCCTACGCTACGCTACTTTTTTTCTTTATTGCCTGTTTTTGGTTCAGGTGACAAACACATCACACATACAATAAAAGGTTAAAACAAAAGCCTCAAAGGCTATTGTACAACTATCAAGCTCGAACATTTTCACAGACCAGTGATGGACGCCAGCTCCTCAAGAAGCGGCAAAAAGTCCGGGGTGGCTGCTGAACCTTAAACATTTCTTTAAAAAAACCATCATTTCAACAAAATACCTGTGTGCGGGACGCACGTCGACGTCCGCGTGTCTGACAGCCATGCGGCAGCGCCACAAGCTATGGAGGCCAACCAGCATGATCATGTCATAGGGTACCATGCTGTTTCCTCCATCAACAGGCAAATAACGGATTCCGTGAGGTGTTAACGGTAGGTCCTTTTAAGGGTCCTTTGAAGGACGTCCCAAAGGAACACTGCGTCCCAGCAGTTAAGAAAAGCGTGTTCTATCGTCTCTGGCATTTTACAAAGTAAACAGTTTACCGACCATGCAACGGGAATACCTTTTCCTTCCAAAAAACTTTGACCGGCAGGGTTTCACTGTGTAGTTTGAAGAAAAAAGATTTCGTGAAGGCTGGTACCCTCATTTGCTTGACACGCTTCAAAACATCTTGACCACTTTCCGCACTGTACAAGGACCGGTACAGTGGAGTAGGAAAAGGGAAACAATCAAGTCTTTGGTCAAACGCTTTCGCGACACACTGGACAAATACTCGAGCGAAAACCGCGTCGCCAAGAACCGATAAGCAGACACAACTTCTTTCAAAAATCCGCGTACACCATAACTGGAATGAATATCAGTCGAAACAATAAAGTCGGGCAATGCTCTGCATAGCCGCACCTGAATGACTGTACGCAGTAGAGGGTCCTTCTGGTCCCTTAGAAAACAAAACCTATTAACGAGTTGTCTAACAAAAAGGTGCGACAGACCCAGCCCACCATCCTTGACACGCCGGAAAAGATTGGTTCGGCTCGTTCTCTCCCAAGTCGAGCTCCAAATAAACACAGCAAAAACGCGGTGTATTCGCTGGATGTTGACCCGCGAACAGTGCAGCACCTGAAGAACGTACCAAACCTTCGCAGCTAAAAAGGCGTTGCATACCGAGGCACGCGCAAACATTGAAAAACCTCTCCCCCCCACTTATCCGCCCTTGCGCGCAGCGCTTGAGCTTCTTCGTTCCAATACTCCTCGTTGTCGCGGTATTGTTCGAGTGGAACTCCAAGGTACCGCACCGGCGTGTCGGACCACGTGACACGTTCAAAAACAGTGGGCTTGGAGGGCCAATCTCCATGCCAAAACCCCTGACACTTTTGCCAATTTACAGCACTACACGTGTTCTCGCAGAACTTCTCAGTTAGTTCTACGGCTTTCTTTACACTCTCTTGGTCAGTACAAAAATAGCCACATCATCGGCGTATGCCAAAAAACGAACCTCACTGGCTTGTAAATTAAAGCCGCGTATATCCCCACTACGTAGCACACTTAAACAATAGGGTTCTAGAAAAATACAAAACAGGAGCGGCGAAAGCGGGCATCCTTGCCGCACAGAAGAAAAAGGGGATACGTTCACTCACATTCTTATTCACAACTAGACGGGTGGCGCAGTTAAGGTAAGCCATGCGTACCCCATCGCACAGCACCGAACCTAAATTAACATATTCTAAGATGGAAAAAGAATTTCGTGGGATAGCGGTCGAAAGGCTTTCTGGGGTCTATCTGAAGCAGACATGTACAAATTACTCCAAAAAGGTAGTTAAGTTAAATTACTGAGTAGTCGACGCTCAAAAGTAATTGCGAGTAGAGTAGAAATTACGCATTTGTAGTAGTAATTGAGTAAAGTACTAACTACTGTAAAAAGTAGCGAGTTACTTTGAAGTTACTTTCGAAGTTAGGTATTTATATTTGTGGTAGCAAAATAAGCAGCAGTTTTGATTAATGAAAAACCCTACGAGCATAAAATAAATGCAATCTATTTATGGCTTGCGTTTTCACCAAAAATAGTTTATTCGCTCGCAAAAGCAATGGACTTTCAAAGTTCTTGATAAGAGAGTTTTCCTTTTCCTTCTAAAGACGTCCCCAGCAAGCTAAACAGTCGTTCCACCGAGGAGCTAGATGGAACGGCAGCGTTGAATTTGAGAAACATGCTGTGCAGGGTCGAGTAAGCGGGTCGTCGGCATCTTAGGTATCCCTGACGAAACATGTGAGGTTTCGCCTCGGCTAGAGGGTCTTTTATAACAAACTTTCCTCCTTTTTTTTCTTTTTCTTCGGCAAGTTAAGATTGTTATGACTGGCCTGTCGTTATTCCTACGACGTTCTGAGAGTACGCTGAGCGAGTGCACCAGATCGTCAAGGGTTCAAGTCTCGCGCCACAACGATGAGATCATCCAAACGACTGCGCGCCATGTTGTAATACTCGTGCTACGCTACTGAAAAAAAAAAATTGACTTGTTTTAACAGAAGATGAACCGAAGTATACTTTGCCGCTGACGCCGGGTTCAACAAAAGGATCTCCCAAGGGTAACTCGCAATCCTCGCCGGCGACTACAATATTCTGACGCGTCTGACACGCCTGACAAGTAAATCGTATTTAACGAAGAGGAGGTCTCCAGGCATGGAAGGTCGGAAGGACGCGAAGGATTACGTGAACAAGCATCATCGCTCGTACAGTTGCAGCTGGAAGCGGAAACGTGCTCCCATGAACGGATTATCCGTGCCAGGGTTTGTGCGCGGGGAGTCCGGCTTTGCAAAGGCGTATGCGCTGACGACGAGGCGACCATGGGAAGAAGCGCCCAGCTGCGAGGTCATTCCAGTGGCTCCTCCCGTGGAACCTACCGCTTGAGTCAGAACTCACTAAAGACAGACAACACGAAAACAACAGCGACGCTCGGATTGTCCCCGTCGTTCACGGTTGCAGCTGGAAACGCGGCGCCTGCGTGCATTGCCGGATTAGGTCAATACCCGACCAAGGCTTGTTAAGCATCTCTTCCTGCGTTCGTGCGCGCCGGTGTTATGTTTTGGCTGCTCGTCGCCACCTTGGCCCAAGTGACACCTTCCCGAACAAGGGGGCCCCTTGTTCGGGAATGCCAGTTCATCTGCCGGCGTCTTATTCTTTTCTCGCTCAAACTTACTTGATCAGCAAAATTAGCACTAGATTTCGAAAGTAGTTAGTAGTTCGAGTAGAAGTTACCTGAAAAAGTAGTTAAATTAAACTACTAATTACCCAAATCCAGTTGTAATTGAAAGTTACCAAGTTACTCGAAAAAGTAGTTAAACTACAGTAGTTTGAGTAGAGTAGTTGAACTACGTCCAAGTCTGATCTGAGTAGCGCAACCCTTTGCTGGAAATCGTCGCAGCACTCCAAAATGCTTCGCGCTACATGCACGTTTGCTAACAATTGTCCTCCCCTTAATACCACACGTCTGGTGAGGACCGACTATAAGGTTGATCACGCCTTGTAGTCGTTCCGCCAGCACCTTCATCAAAATCTTATAGTCCACATTCGACAGAGTAATCGGGCGGTACGCTCCAACCGAGCGTAGCTTAACTCGATCCTCGCTCTTGGGGATTAAAACAGTATGTGTAGACAAAAAGACGGGGGTAAGACATTAAGTCGGAACGCCTCGGAAAAAAACACAGTGCAAAAAAGGAGCTACTCGATCTTTAAACACTTTATAAAACTCCGCTCCTAAACCATCAGGCCCAGGCGATTTCCCCCTTTAGATCGTCTATTGCCTTTTCGACTTCACCTAACGTGATAGGCTGTTCTAGCCTTTCCCTTAGCCCGTCTGCCAGCTTCGGCATGAACTGTAAAAAAAACTCCGAAAATCGTCCCTCTTGGGTGCGCAATAACTAAAAAGACCTTTGTAATGCTCTACAAACGCGTTTTCTATGCTTTTCTTGTCACTCGACAACGTACCCCGATACAGAATTTCGCTTATCTCGTTCTTGGCGGCATATCTTCGTTCAATGCCAACTGCTCTTTTGGTGGGAATCTCCCCATCCGATATGCGTTTCAAACGCGCCCGTACAACAGCCCCTGATACTGATCAGTATCTAGCGCTTCCAGACGTTTCTTTAGACTGATAATGTCATCAGTGAAAAGCCCAGGCGATAAACATTCTTCCTGTAATAACTCTTTCAGCAGGCCATCTAGTTCCTGCTTTACCTTTTCTTGCTCGTGTTTCAAAATACTTGAGCGTTCAAGCGCTGTCATTTTTACATCCTGTTTAAAAAGTTCCCACTTTACCCCAAAATCGTTTCCCTCGGCCCTTGCCAACTCGTCTAGAGTTTGACGAACTGTATTTACGAAATAATCATCGCCAAGGAGCTTAGTATTACATTTCCAAAGATTCCAATCAAACTTTTTGGCTTCTCCTTGGATGAACATAGCATAAAAGAAACGAGGCAGTGGTCACTAAATGACACATGATCAACAGTATACTTTTCACACTCTCAGCAATTCAAAAGAAACATACACTCTGTCAAGGCGAGCGTGACTTGCTCCTTGAAAGTGCGTAAAGAGCAAAACCCTCCACCAGACACGCAGTTGGCAACGTCTTCTAGGCCGTAGCGTTCGACCATACCCCCCAAAAGTAAAGCACTCTACTGCTGAGAAAACTCGTTGTGACCAGTCGTTTTATACGAGGTTAGCGGAGTGCGTATAGCCATTTCCGCCCGAAGTGCACGACGTCGTGCGTATAGCATTGCTCATAGCTAAAAGTGCGAGCTAGCTGCTTTGGATAAAGCCCCGGCGGCTGCACGAGCGCTCGTGCAGCGAGTGCTCCAGCCAAGCCGTTCGCGCTTGCACAGTCTTCTCAGTTAGTTCATGCTAAGGTGAGACGTAGTATATATGTGATCGTACTTACCACCATCACGTTTAGAGCGTAGTATTGTTTGCGGCACCAATACGCCGCCTTCGTGACGGTGGGGTCGTTCGCGCCGACGATGGCGATCATCGTCCCGTCGACGCAACCGATGACGCCGGGTATCCTGCCGAGCCGTTGAAAGCCGCTCTCGACGTCGTCCCTCTCGCCGGTTGTCTGGGGAAAGTCGATCCAGCCGCGTCGGACCCCCAGACACTGCACAATAGCGAGCGACACAGCCCGCACAACGATGCTGACTGTAGCCTGATCCCTCGCTATGTGCTCGTCGCTCGCCACCATGCCCTCAAAGCTCCCAGTGGCGTAAAAGCGAAGTGCGCACAACACTTGCTGTTCCACAGTCATCACCGTCCACGAACCTCGCAGCCTCCGCAACTCTGGCTCCTCGCGCAGCAGTTCGTCGCACAACCAACGGACCACATTCTTGGTGAGACGGTACTGCCTCCGAAAAGTCTCCTCCGGTAGTTCAAAGGCATCGCGGTGCTGCCGGTAGATCCTTTTCGGCGAAAAAAAAAAAAAAAGTTCAGCAATAGGAAAACTGTTGCTCTGCCTCCGAGACGCCGTGTTTCCAATTTCGCTACCCCGAAGAGACCATCGACAGACTCGTTCCCTTTTCAGACGAAACACCGAGGAAACGATACGTCAAAGTGTTGTCACTTCCGGTGGGAGCGGTTCGCCATCTCCGCCCACATTTTCATAGGGAACTTTCGTCATTCGAGCCTCAACCAATCAGACGCGATGTTGTCACTTCCGTTTCTTTCAGGAGAAACGAAACATTTGTCCAACATAGGCACCCCGCTCAGCACAAAAGCCCAAGTGGGTCAAGCTCGCATCCTCTGACGACTGCTTTCGGGGGAGATCCGGCACTTAACGTCACTTCACTAATTGTTGGTATTTTTCCATTACACTGTGCCCCGCGCTCTATTAAAAAAGTTGACACGAAGATGCCCACAAGGCCTGTGGGCATGTGCATAGGCCTTGTGTTGGGTAAACACCGAGGTGTGGGGTGACAAACGGGTCAGAGCGCTTTGCCAATAGTGACATCGCTGAATATCACAACCTGCGGCGCACCTTAGACGCATCGTATAACTGCAATCCATATTCCATATACGGGGAGTTCACTACAAACGAACTTGGGACGCGGATATGAGTGAATGGATAACGAAGAGAACCCACATAATAGCCACAGCAGTGGTCTCACCTTCTTCAAGTAGGTTGCGTTCAGAAAAGCGCTCAACGTTGGGGGACATTTTAATTGTTGGCACTTTGAGAGGTCATCCAGCTCCTAGTTCATTTCCTGTACTGTTCTCTGCTTATCAATGTTCGCTTACAGACAGTGCTCGTGAGAGCAATAAGTGCCGGACTAACAACACAAAGAAAAAAAAAGAAAAAAGCTGGACGTTTTGTTTTAGCGGGGTAAAATATACAAAAAGCAAAACAAAAATGTCTACTTTTTTGTGTGTTTCGATCCACTTCTCATTTTCTTCTATTTGTTATTTTCTTGACACTCAAGCCTGCATTGTTCTCGTAGGTCGTTTCTCGGTCTGCTTGCGCCTCAGGGTGTTATCTTTACTTCCGTAAAACCACACCTTTTGTTCGAGAATTTCTTGAGGGGAAACTTTGGGGAGGCGAGGGAAGAACCTTCATTGTACGAACTTTTGGCTGAAATATGAGCCACAGTCGGCAAAAAAGCGATATTTTCACGAGCTCACTTAAAGTCACCGTAGCTAATCGGAGCTAGCAACAGGATTCGGGTGCTCGAAAGAATGTTAAAGTTTGCTAGTGCCACGCCCACACCACTTCACACCGAAAAACTTGGAAAATGGCGGAATGTCAAAAATGTATTTAAGATAATGAGTTCAAGATACTCGGAATTGTAATTAAAATAGAGTATTAAATACTCTCCATCAAAGGTATTTGCAAGATACCAAGATACTCCAGAAAGTATTTAAGATACAGTATCTTGAGTAGAGTATTTGAGATAGGCGCAAGTCTGGTTTGAGACTCTGGGTGTGCTGTGTCCCTTTTTCTGTTTTCCTCGGTCGCGAGGGTATTTCGACGTTGAATGATGAGACACGCCCTGCGTCCCTGGAGATATATCTGTGACCAGTGTTGAAGACCTTCCTGGTGCTTCCTTTATAGATAACGCATTTCATTTCCCTACCAGAAACACGATATCATCCGTGGGCGGAGAAATCACGTTCGGCCAAGAAGATTAGAAGGGTAGGAGGGGGCATGACGTCAGCCGCGTAGCCTTCACAAGCCATGCTCACTTGACGCCTCGCCTCTTTCTCATTTTCCTCCTAATATGCCAACGTGACCAGAGCACGTGACCGTCGCGTGGTTGATGGTTGAGGGTAGCAGGGAGCGTGGTGCTGGTGCGGTCATCGCAGCTAGGAACTGTGGCCCGCGCCCAGCCTACCGATTCTACGCCTGCTGCGCTTCGTTATGTACCCTCAACGATAAAGTAAATGCTTTCTGTTTTCTACAGACCATTACCATCCTGAAAACGATAGTATTCAACGTGGAACGTCAGCGCTGTAACGATTGCCTGTTGGCGTGTTTTGGGTAATGTAGCGTGCATCTGCGGGGAGTATTCTTTTATCTCCTGGCCACTAATTACTGCAGTAGCCGAAGCAAGAACAAATTATATACACACATGATTGCGTAGCTATGTCGACCCGACAGGTTGGACCAATACTTAGGCACCTTTAAAGTGATGATTTCCGCGCCCGCCTGCAAATTTGATAGCTGCGCTCTCATGTTATACATATCACGCTACAATACATTTGGCTTTTTCTTTTCGTTGCGGCCGGTGTGCAGGTCGTCCACCGGGACGTTTTATTGCTGTCGTGACAAATTGAACCAGCTCAATTTGACTCGAGGTTTGGAGATGTATTATTGACTGTTGGAAGTGCACGGAGCACACCACGCTCCACTTCGATGGGGTCCAGCCACCGCCGCGACCAACGGCAGAAATCCATCGTTTCCGCATTTCTGCGACCGTCGGAAATCTGAGAGAATTCTTGATCGATTACTTTTATTGCAAAACTTTGTGCGTAATACGCCAAGGGCTTACCGGTGAAAGGTAACCCCCGCTAAAGAAAAGCCAGTCCGATTGCGGCAGCCGACCACGCTGCAAGCGCCCATCCCGTAGCCGGAGGAAATTAGCGTCCCGGCAACGCATGGCTTTCGTTTTCTCCGTTGCGATTGCGGCGATTGCCCAGATCGTCCCGTGTCCGTGTACCAGCAGCGGTGTGTCGTCTGCTCGTGATTCGCCTCAACCACTTGCTTGCTTGCTTGCTTCACGTCTAGCCTCCGATCTGATAAAACCTAGCGGACGGAGCGCGCGCAAGCCTGCAAGGGATCCTACTACACTCTGTTTCAGCTTGTGTTGTACCGCAGGAAAGGCTACAAGCGCGAGCTCCTTGCTCTAGGGTACATCTCGGCGGCACACGCTCTCGTGCACCAAGGGCAGCTGCCAACGCTATGAGCTCGCGCTTCTAGCCTTCGCTGCGGTACAAGATCAGGTGAAACAAAGTATACAATCAACCATCCATTTCGCACGTGACACGTCACGCGCACCACTTGCCAGAGAGATCTGCGGTCACGTTGGCCACAACATAGTTTAAACTTTTTATGACTAGCCCCCGAATTCAGGAAGGTTCCTTTCCTTAGATCAGCGCCTTTCCTTTCGAAAGTGGCCACACTTACGAATCATGAATCAACCTTACCTTAGATTGGCTCCTTTACTCAAAGGTTTCCTTAGACGTTTCCTTACGAACGAAGGAAGCGACGTAGCTACCTTCGATGCTTCCTTTCCTTTTCTACTTGCAACATGGCGACGTCGTTTCGGGAGCTCGATGATTACGATGATTACGAGAGTGTTGTTGATTATTGGTGTAGGGCAGCCGAATTGTGCAACGGAGAAATCTACCCGGTCCCACCTATCGTGCGGCCTCCACTCAGGGATCGGCGAAACCCTATGGAGGTTTACAGTGATCGGGAATTCTCGGCACGCTATCGCTTCTCCAAAACAACGGTGCGAGAACTCCTGTGCCTTTTGTGCATTCGTCCGAGCACCGACGATCGAGGGAAACCTCTCTCGCCTATGCTCCAGCTGTTGGTGGCACTGCGTTTTTATGGGGCAGGTGCGTTTCAGACAGTTATCGGCGATCTGATTAACGTATCCCAGCCCACTGTGTGTCGCGTCGTCGGCAACATCACCGACCTGATCGTACAGGAACTCTTCCCAAAAGTGGTGCAGTTTCCCGATGCTACCGGGCGCCGCAGCGTAACACACGCCTTTTACAAGATCGGAAAGTTTCCGGGAGTGACCGGCTGCATTGATTGCACGCACGTGAGGATAAAGAGTCCCGGCGGCGACGACGCTGAAGTATTCCGAAACAGGAAAGGGTACTTCTCCATCAACGTGCAGGTAAGAGCGACTCAAAAAGTTTTGCGATGTGCGCTAACGTCTCTTCATATATATATTCTTTTTTAAATTTTTATGTGCTCGTAAAAAACGATGTTTCGCGTCATTAATTGTACTTTTCAAAGATGCTGCTATGAAAGGAGTGTTGACGCAGGGAAGCACTCACTTGATTTTTTTAGCGAACGATACACACACCCAGTGGCGTCACAAAGGGGGGGGGGGCGGGGCGGGCGGACCGCCCCGGGTGCAGCGCTCGGGGGGTGTCGCGGCGGGCCGCGAGAGCGGGGGGGGGGGTGTTGTGGCGGGCTACCGTTCCGGGTGCCGCTGACCCTCGTGACGCCACTGCCCACACCCAGACCTCTGTTAAGTAACTTCCACTGAGTAGTTTATTTTGCATATCCATATCGAAAGGGGAAATGTCTGCAAGGTGCTTAATATTTCTATTTAACGCATCAATATTTTAGATTTTTAAACAAGCCTAATTTAAGTAAGAAGAGAGTTCCAACCTTCGGTGTCAAGATGTGACTCATTTCAAGGAAAAAATGAACTCCACATTTATTCTCAGTGTGTATATGCATTTACAGGCCATCACAGGACCCGAACTCCAGTTCTTCGACGTCGTCGCAAGCTGGCCTGGCTCCGTCCACGACAGTAGGATTTTTGACAACTGTCGAGCCAAGGTCCTCTACGAGGAAGCAGTAATGACCGGGGTGCTCCTTGGGGACATGGGCTATGCCTGCACGCCATACTTGATGACCCCACTAGCAGATCCAGGCAAGGCAGGCAGCCCTCATGACAAGTAAGCTGTTCGTGCTATACCCCAGCAGTAAAATAGGTGTCAGGATTGCCCAGCTTATTTATGCGTATACGGTTTTAGTGCTCATAAGCTGGCATTGTCGTACGAAGCTGATGACGGAGGTGACGATGCGCTTGTGAGTATGCAGATCGGGAGTCCAGTGTCGTGATTCCTACATGCTCTCATCAATCATGCATAAGCAGGCTATACTTTGCTTCATTCCACTCTCGACTCCAGCTAAAAGCTACTGCAAGCTTCTAAAAATAGAATGTGATGGGAATTAACCGCACAGGAAATGAAGACAACTGGAAGGAACACACGAGTTGCCAGTACAGCACTTGTCCTGTCGTGTGTGTGTGTTCCTTCCGTTGTCTTAGTTTTTCAAGCTGTTAATTCCCATCATGGTAAATTCTTATACACAATGTGAACTTTTATTTCGACGAGCTAACACAAGTGCTGAACCATAAGCAGCATTCCAGAAATTCAAATCTGCGACTACACACTGACAAGCAAGAGTAATAAGGCAAGGAAGGCATAACGGGGCAAAAAGGAACACATGCTACACGAGTCATAAACGTTGCATCTTTAAGCTCAATTTGGAATTTGCACTGTTATGTATGGCCAAGATAAAGTTCCATCTGTCTTATCACAACACAAAAGGAACCTGAGAATACAAGACTATTTTCATCAAGTTGGGGAACTTGCCTCCACACAAAACGAAATTTTCTATGCAGGTACAACAAGGCCCAGATCAAAACTCGAAATAGTATCGAGAGGGCATTTGGGGTTTGGAAGCGGCGCTTTCCATGCCTCGACATGCGGCTTCAGCACAAGCCTGAGCGATCTGCAGGCATCATCACGGCCTGCGCGGCTCTCCACAACCTGGGACGGCAACTGTTGGACCCTTGTCCGCCAGCTGTGCCCCTGCCCCCACTGCCAAAGCCCCGGCGCAAAAGGCCCTTGCCACCGTTGCCGCGGCTTCCGGCCAACACAGGAACAAATGTGAGAAACGCAATTATTGCTACGCACTTCACTTAAGTTCTTGTACCCTCTTTCGGTGTCCCCCAAGGATCAGACCTAGGGCCACTTCTTTTTCTTATATTTATCCATTACATCAACTTGTGCATAAACAGTGTGGATGCTTTTATATGCGGATGACATCAAACTTTTTATGAAAATTCAATCACAAGATGACTGTGCTTTTTTACAGGATGACATATTACACATTTCTGAATGGTGTTCTGAAAATTTTTTACTTGTTAACCCAGTTAAAACCAATGTACTCACTGTGTGTAGTTTTTAAACGAGAGCTTGATTTATACCTTTTCGGCTATTGACCCACACCATATTTTGTAACAGTGGCAGACATCTTTATGGATTTTTCTTTTATATTATATTTTATGTGCCACCACATTATAACCTATTGGTTCTTCTGGGGCACGAATCAAATAAAGCATGATCATTATTATTATTATTATTATTAACTTGGCCAGTGTGTTTGCGGCAATGTGCCTCAAAGCTGCCATCAAGCAACACAAGCAATCAGGGAAAGAAAGCACCTTCAAAACTTCTTATCTCATGAGCAAGGCTTTCATCCTGGTTGTAGTAACGGGTAAACAGAGCATAGATAACACTCTTTTCCAGTGACCCATGCCACGGCATATATTGTTAATTATGTAACTCTCGTAGATGGTCTTGTTGAATTTCATTTTTTGAAGAAATATGGAACGAATAAAAGATTTCAAAACAAAGGGTCTTTAACTGTTTATTTTGTTTACCCAGGCAATGTTGCACAAAACGCTTCTATTTGTGGCCTCTAACTGTTTCATTTCTTTGCCTCAGCAATTTTAAGGAGGACTAGCCTGTTTTCATTTCTAATTTTCTTCATTTTAAGCTTGTGCTCATTCCGCCTCATTTCGTGCTCGGCTTTTAGGATATCAAGGCGGAGGTTGTGTTCCTCGTCCTTCCTCTCTTGGTCCCGCGTGAGATAACCAAGCCGAACATCTTGTTCAGCACCTAGCGTGCGCTCCAGCACTCCAAAGCGCCCTACAACGCGGGTAGGCGCCTCCCGGTGGGGACTTCCCGGGCGATCACTCGCTCCTGCAGATGATGAAGCTGCAGCTGTGAGGTGCACCGGAGCTGCGAGGGGCACTCCAGCTATGGGGGCCGCACCACCACTAGGCACCACAGAGGCTTGGCTTTCTGGCTCACCCATAGCAGAATCTGCACACAGTATGAAAAACAAAGAACACATTCACATCACATTATGATCTCTAATATGTGAATATGTGAAGTCTGCTGACAAAATAGAAACTACAGGGATTTAAAAAGTTGAAGGCCCTATTCCCTAAAGCGACAAGGTACGCAGAACATTCTTTTTCAACACTAATTTGGCTTACAAGACTAATGGAGGTTACAGATTGAAGTGCAAGATACCCTTTTTCCTGAGTTAACACGAAACCCATTGCAGTCGAACCCCGCTTCAACGAACGCCGCTTCAATGAAATTTCCGGTTCACAAATATTTTACGGTTCCCCGTCAACGGTCCATAGGAGTCAATGCATAAGAATTCTCACTACAGCGAACACTGTTTCTTGTGCTGTTCCGCTTGAACGAAATTTTACAGAGCAATTCGAAGTTCGAAAGTTTAATTTTCCATACGGAAAACAAACTTTCGAGCACTGGTGCATTTTGGCACATAATATACGTCTACTATAAAATTTAAATTGCGTGTTGAACCACCAGAAACTGCCATTAATAACCGGTACCCGAGCGCAACGTTGACCGGACGTGCAGGCCGCCATGACTTGATGGCAACGGCGATGAGGCTGGCCTTCCTACGCTGTTGCACCGATGTTGCTCTATACTCCATTTCACCTTATGTTGTACCGCAGCGAAGGCTAGAGGCGTGAGCTCATAGCGTTGGGAGCTGCTCTTAACGCACGAGAGCTTGTGCCGCCGAGATGTGCCCTAAAGCAAGGTCCTCGCGCTTGTAGCCTTTCCTGCGGTACATCATAAGGTGAAACAGAGTATAGCTCTTGGCTTGATAACGCTCTGCTGCAGACTATCCAATACCAAAGCTCGGTCTTTTCTTTTTTCTTCTTTTTTGTTGGTTGTCGTTTTATCAGTTCGGTACGATGACAACGACGGTACGCGTGCTTTTTGCGCATGGCACGATGGCACCGCCAAGCAAAACGCGAAAGTTTTTATCCTTACAAGATAAAGCTCGCATGCTGGCCGAAGTTGCAAGTGGACAGAAGAAAGCTGTCATCGCCAAAAAGTTAGGAATTTCTCAGAGTTCGTTGTCGACGATCCTAAAGTCGAAAGATGCAATCAAAAAGGCTCTTGCAACGGGGACATTGGCCAAGCGAAAGAAATTGACGCCGTCGGCGCACGAAGAACTCGACAAGGCTGTGTACACATGGTTTGTGGAGACGAAGGCAAAGAAGATACCCATCAGCGGAAGCGTCGTGCTGCAGGCCTTAAATTTCGCTTGCCTGCTGGGAATCGACAATTTAAAGGCTAGCACCGGCTGGCTCAACAGGTCCAAGGCCCGCCATGACATTGTCGGCAAGACGCTTAGTAGCGAGTCGGCATCGGCAGACACAGGCAGTGCTTCCGCTTGAATGTCAACAAACGTTTCTGCGTTGTTGAATGACTACGAGATGTCTGACATTTACAACGCCGACGAGACAGGACTTTTCTATGAGATGCTGCCGTCGAAAACTGTGGAAATGAAAGGTCAGCACTGCCACGGTGGAAAACACATTAAAAAGCGCGTGACCATACTGCTGTGCACCAACGCAGACGGGTCCGACAAGCGTCCACCGCTGGTTATCGGCAAGAGTGCAAGGACCCGTTGTTTTAAAGGGAGCAGGAGCCTTCCCGTCAAGTATGTGGCCAACAGCCGGTCTTGGATGACGCGGGCCATTTTTTCGGAATGGGTCGAAAGGTTCGACTGCGACATGAGGAGGCAGGGCCGGCGGGTTTGCTTGTTGCTGGGCAATTGCTTTGCTCATCGAATTCCGGATGCTAAGCTCACAAATGTGGAGCTTAAGTACTTTCCGCCTAACTGCACTTCAATAATCCAGCCCCTTGACCAAGGTGTCATTAGAAGCCTCAAGTGCGCCTACCGCCAGCAAGTGATGCAGCGTCTTCTACTAAACGTGCCCGCAGGTCGAGACACCAAGTTGGATCTCTACATCGCGCTGCAGATGATGGCTGCTGCATGGACTGCAACCAAACGTTCAGTCATCTCCAACTGTTTCACGCATGCGGGCTTCAAGCTCGGAGACCCAGACGCCGACTCCGCCGACGGAGACCCAGACGCCGACTCCGCTGAGGATAACGAGACAGTGCGTCCACCAGGAGAGGCCGTTACTTCTTGGGCTGTGCTTCAGGATGCCGGAACTGCGCCGTCCGGTGTCGCGCCGAAAGATTTCATCGACGCTGACATGGATGTTGTCGCTCATGAAGAAGTGAGTGACGAGGACATTATACGAAGTGTCCACGACAAGACGCAGTTCGATGAAGACGACGTACCGGACCTGCAGCCTCCGCCGTCCATGGCGCCCGTACTGGATGCGTTCGACGTTCTCAGAAACTACGTGGCTGCGCTTGATGGCGACCTCGCCATGAACCTACTCACCGAATGCGAAAACCGCGTCACGGAGCTCCTAACAAGGAAAAGGAAGCAGGCGTCATCATGGTCGGATTGTTAACATTTCATCCAAGGTAGCTGCTCATCAAGCACATCGTTAGCCCTACAATGCGACAGTGTGGGCCTTGATATTAACATTTTTACCCCATTACAGCGTGTTCAGTTGCCAGCTGTCAGAAACCTACTTTTGTAGGATTATTCATATTTACTCAATGGACTTTCCATGCATTCTTTCATTTCACACAGGTGAAAGGTGGGCTTTGTGCAGCTTGTATGCCTATATGTGAACATCTCGCACGGTAGTCACCAGAAGATTTTGTACCAGCGAAACTGGTAGACAGTAGGGAAAAGCTTGACAGATGTCGATCAGTGGACAAAGGGCTTTTTCACGGCACTTGCGATTGAATATTCCCTTCGGTGTGACAGGTCACGCGTGCTATCTTGTTCGGAAAACAACCTCAGAAGTTACGCTAACGTTTATACAAATATGGCTGGCAGTAGTATTGGCAGAGAAACATGCAACAATGTTGTAAGGGATGAATATCTGGTACCAGTTGTGCTGATTTTGTTTTAAGTTAAGTAAGACGACTTTTTAGCAATAGAAACATTTTACTACTTGCTATTCTACTTTACTTTCCTTCCATATTCCACAAGCCAAAATTGCAAGTTATCTCGGTCATAAATGCACAAGCTGGTACAATATCACTTGCAAAGTAATTATCGCGCCTCAGTCTGCTTTACTTTTGCGCAAACAACCGGCAAAAAGGCATTGTATCGAAAACAGTGGAATAAATGCAGAGCAATGCGACCAAGCAAATAGGCCTTACTTTGCGTCTGCTGTGTTTCTTCCCTCTTCGCTCAATCTCTTTTGTGTTATGCTTCTCCGAAGTATCTACTGGACTGAGGGATGTGTGCTTCTCAGTCCAGTACAAACAATTACAAACACCTTGTAGAACATAGCAGCTGAAGGTTATCGTCCTTCAGCAGGCCGACCCCCAAAGAACTCTGGAAGGTTTCCTTCCCTTACCTGAAAAGCCTTCCAAGGAGAGCTCCTCATCAGCCCGTTGCACCACCATGGGCTCCAGGATGTCGGCCACACTAAAGACTGCTTGGCCAGCAAGCCTGCCGTCGCTGTCGCCGCCGTTGACCAGCCGCCTGGCCATGTGTGGGGCTGCAGCCCCCACAAGCACGGAAAGCTGGCTCAAGCCAGCTCCTGGTGGTCCTCCTCCTAAACAGGTGTAATACCATACACACCACTTTGTAGGCAGGTTCCACAGACTTTGGGAAAACAGCAAATATTACAGTAAAGAGTAAAAGTGCAACATACAGTCACACAAATATAACTTGGGAAAGGGATGCTCACCACAGACAACACCTGGCCCTAGTTTGCATGCAGCACAATACACCGTTATCATAACAATAGGTCTGTTCGATTCGCCTGAACTGGCTGAACTAGTTCGCGCAGTGCAGGAACTGGTGCATTCGATTCAACCGGAAGTTGCATGGCCCCTGCATGGCCGCGTTTGATTCATCCCAGTGCTGCACGAGTTATCGTCAGCTTGCCTTGCTGCATACCCGACCCGGAGGAATAACACGGAGCCAACGGTTTGAACAACAAGAAACTACCTTTAATTGGACATGGACGAGACGATGAAGAATACTACCAGAAAACCAACGAGCACCGGCAGCGCTCGAGTTTCGCCAGCGACTGTCTGCACGCCACCTGTGATCCGCCTTATCTAGGCGGCGCGCGCCATGTGCGCGTGGCTGGCTAGATAGCGGC